>JAEAOA010002366.1:850000-882500 GCA_016746295.1 Potamilus streckersoni
ATTTAACATGGGAATATTGCCTGAAGGTCAATGGGAATTGAACATGGGTGGCATCATGGGCTTTTTTGGGTCAAAACTATTTATAGGGTGAAATGTATTTATAGGATAAAAGATTGATAGAAACATTTATCGACATACATAATAAAAAACAAACGAACATCCAAGCACACAAAAAGAGGACAAAGATGCTTCAAAGAAAGGCTCAGAGATATATACTACAATAAGAAAAGTGTATTGTATGGGTAAAAAAATTAATATAATTATATACATGCGCTCTATGGCCAGTGCTATAGTCTATGCACTATCCATTTAATTCATACAAATTTTGGACCTGGAACAAACCTATTTACAAGTCATTTAATTCTTGGGTCTAGTAAACAACTTTTCAAAATTAAGTTCATGCCTTCAACAACAAAGAAAAACGCATAAAAATATACACATTTCATTATTGAATGACATTATCCATACCACAATCCATGTCCATTGTTGATGAAAACCAAATAAAACAAGTAACAAACAATCAAATAGGGCAAAGTTCATGTATATCCGCCACACCCGTTGTTTAAATCTGGTCAGCAACTACTTGTGCCTTTAGCGTAGATGTTTCCCATCACATGTTCTCTTTTATTCGTAAATCTGATGTCATGTTTATTGTGCTAGGTACACGTATCGACAAGAAGATCAATGGTGGTTATTGTCTTCTTCCAGTGGAGGTACAACATATGCCATATGAATAGCCACTTTTCCATCGGTGATGTCAAATTTTTCTCTCATCGTCTGCATCGTCGACGTAATAGCCCTCAATAATTTGGAAAAAAGTTAATTTTGCAGGTGTACTAAATCCGAGACATACAGGAGATTTCAGACTGTCGTGATACATAGATAGGCTCAAGCAACCCCGACCTTTGATTTGACACTGGTGTTTGAGTTTCTCTAACAGTGAATCAAATAAGTCTCTAATAAAACCTGCTATTCCTCGACTGGAAGCTTAGCCCAAAGTCTTTAACTTTCACCGTGTAGGTATAAGTTGTAGAAATTTTCCACAGCAACGGCACAAGATGTCCACGTCGGAACGACAATATTTTAACATTTCTTCCTGAAAGCCGAAAGGGTCTGAGGCGTGACTCTGGTATCATGTGTTGAAAGCTTCTCGTTGTTCGGTACGTGTGTTGTCTGGGGCGTAGTAGTAAGCCTCAGGCAAATGGGGTAGAACAGCATGTTGATTGGCTTCGGCTATGGAAAAGTTCGAAAATAGCCTTATGCCATTTCTGCATTGCCAAACGTTTTAGGTAAGTGACTGAAAGGCATGGCCAAGTAGCTCATCGAATCTTTAAACTGTACTTGTCCACTTGCATGGAAATGATTTTGCTTCCGTTCAAAATCACTTTAGGACGTCTGGTACTCTCTTCCGTATATTATCTCAAAAGAAACTGTCCATCGTATCCCGAGGAATTGTGAGCCATCACCGTGGCATAACAATGACAATATCCGTAATGTTTGATGTCTTCTTGGTTCCATGTCACGTCGATATAATCTAAGATGCATTGGGCAAAATGTGTCAATGTGTTCGATCTCCGAAAGACTTTTTCGCGTAATCAAGGAATCCTGCTTTCAGTAAGGACAATGAGTAAAGATAGGCTTTTGGATGCACTTCTTAACTTCTCACACGCTTGGTGAGCCACGCAGAAATTAGGAATGTGAATACCAGTCCCTTGCATGCATTCGAAATCGAGAAAGATGAAATTCCCTTTCTTCTGGTCATCTTTTTCATGTTTAGAATGGTATTTTTGAATGTATAATTGGTGTTTCTAGTCCACGGTTTGGTGACAAATGTGACATCTTTTCTTTCCTGAATATACGTGTGACTGGCACTGTTGGTACGTATACCTTGTCCACAAGTAGGGTACAGTCTCAGGAGTTGACAAACAATCTTCCTCTGTGAACCTTGCATCTTCAAATGTTGATGGTAAGGCAGGGTTGCCAAACGTGCGCTGACACGCAGAGCAACGCACTCGTTCTTGTTCTTCGTCCAAACATGGTTTAGGGGCCAAACATCCTGACCATTTCTATCCGCAATGTTTATGCTGCTCCCGATTGTTATAGCCATAGTCACATTTTTCACAGTAATAACTGTATGACAGGAATGCAGTGATACTGGTAATGTCATCAAAATGTTGATCATGACGAGAGATGCGAATGTATTTTCCATCTTTGAATCTTTGCTTCCAAGCACCAGAGGTCCGCGTAATTCTTGAGGGTGCACTGTCAATGTGTAACGTGGAGCCAAGTCCTCTTGCAACTTCTGCATTTCAGGAATGCTACAGGGTGTCTTTAACTAGTACCGCTTGCTGTATCAGGAATTCTGCCTCTCTTCCTTATTTGCCTCGGTCCGATCGTTGAATAGTTTTCAAAGCTCTTATCCATTCTGCCGTGTTGTTCTTGTCGACATATGTTCATCCCACCACGACGGCATGGGCAAACCACACTTTGTCTTGAGGGTTGTTAACTTGAACGAGGCGTTTTTTGGTGCTGCGAAGATTGTCTACCAATAAAGCATTTTTTTGCCATGTTCTATTCCTTGGGGAAGAGAAACGTGGGTCATGAACAATGTCACTTTTTTTCGGTGATGCGAAACTGGTTGGATTGCTCCACGTGTTGAATCTTGTCGATGATTTTGGAAGGTGACAATTCTGATGAACTTCTAAACTTGATCCAAACGGGGTACATCAAACTGTCATGATGAATGGAAAATCTCAAGTGATCGTCTTCTCTGGCTTCGCATTGCTTTATGAATGTGGTTAACAAAGAATACCAAACATCGGTGATGAACTCTTCTGCTTTCTCTAGCTGTACGTCGGACTTGAAATCTTTAAATTTCACCCTGTACGTTTAGGCTGTGGTTCTAAATTTTCTAGAAGAAAGTTTGTCCATTTATCGAATTTGATAATACTTTTCAGGTGATACTGGCCGCCTCTGGTTTGGAATAGAGTCTCGGTCTGGTGGCAGACATGGAAAGTGTTGGTTCAGGTTAGTCCATGTCATAGATCTGAGCCAATATTTCTTTTCGTGAGTGAGGCGATAAGTCAGGCCACTTCTTCTCTCTTTCACTGAAATCGATCGATCGTTTCATCTCGATTGCTGATTCAGAAATAATTTAACCAAGTTAATTCTCTCTGTTTATATAATCCGCTTTACCTCTTGTTGACTTGGTATATTTCCCAAGACAAGTGGAAGTCCAATAGTTAGGAACCCATGGATGACTTATGCGAACGACAATGGTGGGTCTTAAACGCCTCATGCATTTTGACGACCCTTCGATTGAAACACTACGGCGATGTAAATCAAATTGCAATAAAACTGTTATTCACATTCCTAAATTTATGCGTGGCTCACCAAACGTGCGAGAAAAGCATCCAAAAGCCTATCTTTACTCATTGCCCTTACTGAAGCAAGAATCCTGGACGACGCGACAAATCTTTCGTGGATCGTAAACATTGACCGATTTTGCCCAATGCATCTTAGACTCTATCGAAGAGACATAGAGCCGAGAAGACATCGAACGTTACGGATATCGTCATCGCTCTACCACGGTGATGGCTCACAATTTATCGGGAAGCGATGGAGATTTTTTTTTTTGAGATACTATATGGAATAAAAAACCGAACGTCCTAAAGTAACTTTGAAATGAGTCAAAATCATTTCCATGCGAGTGAGCCAAGAGCAGTTTAAAGATTCGATGAGTTACTTGGCCATGTCTTTCAGTCACTTACCTAAAACGTTTAGCATGAAAGAAATAGCCAAAGACTATTTTCGCACTTTTTCGATACCGAAGCCAATCAACATGCTGTTCTACCCCATTTGCCTGAGGCTTACTACTACGCCCACGACAACATGCTTACTGAACAATGAGAAACTTTATACGTATGGTACCAGAGTCACGCCTCGGACCCTTTCGACTTTCAGGAAGAAATGTTAGAATATTATCGTTTTGACATGGACATTTTACGCCGTTGCTGTGGAAAATTTCGACAACTGTTCGATCCTTTAAAAGAAGCCTGCACCATTGCCAAACCATGTTCCTTGGTGAACCAGCAACGATCCATGCTCGAAAACACCATGGATGTCATAAGCCCTCAAGTGACCAATTTAGTCAAACGTCAATACTCGGTCAAGCACTACGCTGTTTACATTATTTGTGCAACAAGGAAGACTAATAGATCCAATATGACCACAACGGAAGAGGCAAAAAGATCATCGGAAAGTTTTCGGTAGATGGCTGGGACTTAGATAACCCCCAGGTCTTGTACGAGTTTAACGGGTGCTTATTTCCTTGATGTCCCATCTGCTACCATCTACGTTACACTAAAAATCAGTTTTTACAACGGACTATTGAAGACTTGTACGAAGGCCACTTGTCAGCGGCGCTAAAGTTAGAAGAGCAGGGATAGCAAATGTTAGGAATATCAAGTGTTAGAAATAGCAAGTGTTTGGAATAGCAAGTGTTAGGAATAGCAAGTGTTAGGAATAGCAAGTGTTAGGAATAGCAAGTGTTAGAAATAGCAAGTGTTAGGAATAGCAAGTGTTAGGAATAGCAAGTGTTAGGAATGTGGGAACACGAGTACGAACAGCGATTTAAAACCGATCCAGAAAAGCTTCGTGAAAAGTTACAAGCAGGTTTTATTACGGATTTATTTGACTCACCTGCAGAATCAAGTTCATCCAAACTATTGAGGGCTACTACTTCGACGATGAGAGAAAAAATTGACATCCCGGATGGAAAAGTGACCATTCATATGACATACGTTGTACCTCCATGGGAAGAAGACAATATCCACCATTGATCTGCTCGTCGCTACAAGTAACTAGCACAATGGATGTAACAGTAGATTTACGAATGAAAGAGAATATGTGATGAAAAACATCTACGCTAACCTCAAAAGTAGTAGCTAACCAGATTTAAACAATGTGTGTGACGGATATAGAGAGAAACATAAAAAATGGACATTAATTGTAGTATGAAAAATGTCATTCTTTAATGAAATGTATATGCGTTGTATGGTTTTTGTTGAAGGCATGAACTTTAATTTTGAAAAGTAGTTTACTAGAACTAAGAACTAAATATCTTGTAAATATGTTTGTTCCATGTCCAAAATTTGTATGTATTAAATACATAGTGCTTAGACTATGGCACAGTCCAGAGAGCCCACGTATATAATTAAATAAATGTTTTATACCTATACAATATACGTTTCTTATTCGAGTTTTTATTCTGTCTCAGAGTATTTCTTATGAACATCTTTGTCCTGATTTTGTGTGCTTGAATGTGCGTTTTTTCTGTCTGTCGAGATATGTCCTTATCAACTATTTGTCTGATAAATACATTTCACCCTATAAATAGTTTTGACCCTATAAATCTCATGATGATACTCTTGTTCAATTTCCATTGACATCAGGCGACATTCCCATGTTGAATTCCCACTGATTTTGATGTACCCATTTTTAACGTTAAGGTCCGATTGACGCTAAACTGGCCCAATCCTTAGTTGCTATTTTCAATTCCCCATTCACGTCATGTAAAATTTCCACAAATTAAATTCCTCTTGACGCCAAAGGCTCTTGGAGGGTCTGTAATGTATTTTCCCTTGACGCTAAATTACCCACCCCCATATACTACTTTGGACATATTGGGGAAGGGACACCCCATTCCATTTTCCTGTGCTTTCCCATTTACAAAGTGCCTCTGGATTCAGTATCATACCGTAAAAATAACATTGCAAAAACTCTTGATTGATGTTTGTATGAGAGAACCACATAGCACAGATAGTTTGATAAAATTTATTTTAAGTCAGTGCAATTATGATGTCTGATGTAAGAAACAAAATTATAAGGACTTAAATGTCAAATCATTCAGGAATTATGCTACAATAAACATATATGAATTGGGCACTACGCAGTTTCTAATATGACTATGTTAACTGTACCATATTTCCGTTACAATATCCTATCTATTCGAGTCAAAAAATATTTTCAACGCCGTATTGTGTGTATGAAGATACGTATATAAGCTCTTAAGGTGATGTATATTTTCCAGCGATGAGGACTCCTATAGTTTTTATATTTTTTTATTTGATGAGAAACTGTATACTCGAATACTCATTACTCTAACCAAAGTACGAATGTAATTTTTATTCTTACTGATTCAATATTAGATTTCCGGTCCTAAATCCAAGAGGCACAATTTAAAATTCTGAAGTCCGTTATATATTTTTACCTACCTACCTACCTATCAACACATACATACATACATACATACATACATACATACATACATACATACATACATACATACATACATACATACATACATACATACATACATACATACATACATACATACATACATACATACATACATACTTATATACATAGATACATACATACATACATACATACATACATACATACATACATACATACATACATACATACATACATACATACATACATACATACATACATACATACATACATACATACATACATACATACATACATACATACATACATACATATAATTGTGATATATATATATATATATATATATATATATATATATATATATATATATATATATATATATATACACACACGCGTATTCAATCGAATGTAGAGTAAGCGTATAGCCTTTCTGCCAACCAGACTAGGGAACCCCCCATTTGATCATGCCCTATGACATCACAGCGATGTATCCTTTACCCCAAAGAACAAAAACGACACCCCATTGTTGAAAAGTGAACTATCATGAATTTCATTAACCGAATTAGTGTGTTTCATGTTCGATGACGTATTCGCTTAGAACTTATACATCGGAAGACTAAATATGTCGAAGAATAAATAAGAATAACAAATATGTAATAAAGTCTTCAAATTAATATGTGTATGGAGTATTTATTGTGATCAGTGTCGGGTTAAACCCTCCCCCACCCCTTCCCAAATTATCTCCTAATACATTTTTAATTTTAACAACCAAAAATTTTAATAAACCGTTGTAGCAGGGCCCCTAAAAGACGTGGGACCCATAGGTCGGTGCCTACTCTGCGTATTATGTAATCAGGCACTGATTATGTTGATGAAGAATATTACCAACAAATGTGTTTATCAATACTGCATTATTGTTGTTGTTGTTGTTGTTGTTGTTGTTGGGCTTTACGCCATTTTTCAGCACAAGATAGGCTATTATTGTAATATGTATATTAATATTAGCATGAATACGGCAGTGTCCTCATTTTAGGATGATAAGCGGTATACCGTTAGTTTCATCCTGTAAGTATTTATAGACTAAAACAAATATACATATCCACATAAAGGTAATTATTTGCCATTGATACTAAGCAAATTCTATCAAAGATACTTCATAATGTTATGACATGGGACTATTTAATGTGACCGCTCTGATGGCCTTGTGCTTAGAACGTACGGTTCGAAGCGGGAGGTCACGGGTTCCAGATACCTGCTACAAGTCTGCATTATGATGCCCCAGTGCTAGACAAAACTGTAAACTGCCACACTGCAGGCATAGTAGCGATAAGACTAACAAATTGTTGAAGTTACGTAAAAAAATAAACAACAAACAAATCACACGCATTATTTAGTGTCAGTAGTGTACCACATATTGGACTTACCAGTTAGCAATGGATACGGGAAAGTAGGTAACAATGATCCCGTTTTGGTTCATCCTAAGATCGCGTCTCACGCACTAAGTTTAACGCTAGTACGTAGATCAACGCTAGTACGTGGATCAATATAGAGGCACAAACGCAAACACACAGACATTTATATTAAATGACATAATCGTCCATCGAGAAGACCGAAGGAGAATGTCCATGATAGTTGTTTGGTGGCTCTAATACAGACCGATGTAGATTTCTAGTCAAGTTAATTTCAATATGATCAACACTACTCTTTAATTCTAATATCTCTGTGTGACTAGACGTTGGTCTACAAGCTAAAAGTATATTGCTCTGTGTGACTAGAAGTTGGTCTACAAGCTAAAAGTATATTGCTCTGTGTGACTAGACGTTGGTCTACAAGCTAAAAGTATATTGCCAACATGTAGCCAAAGTAAAATATAGAAACTAGAGAAGGTAGCGCTGAGCTATATCTGATACACAGAAATTCATCTTATAAAGATTTTATATCATTAGAATAGAAAAGAAAACTAATTCCATTTTCAAGCAAAAGATTAACGTAAAATATTTTATGAATTTACCTTCTCTTTGAATCGGAATTAGGAGGGTTATATTATAAGTATATAAGAAAAAAGTGGGGGAGGTGTTTTCGCAATTAACATTTCTACAGTCTAACAAAGTACGAAAGCTGTTCTTATATATATATATATATATATATATATATATATATATATATATATATATATATATATATATATATATATATATATATATATATATATATATATATATATATATATATGAGAGACAACCTATCAGTTTTTGATATTCTTACATTTCTTGCCAAATGTATAGTTGTTTTCTTTTTCATTTAAAACATTTAGATAAATACATTTTTACGATAAATTGCGAATGATTTTGGAGTCAGGAGGACAAAGTACACGAAGATAGCGGTATTTGAACATGATTGTACAACCGCACTTACCTGAGACACTTTATTGCAATAAGAAGTTCCAAGTGCTATTATAATTTGTGCAACTTATTAAACCTGGGGCATGGTCTTCCTGCTATCGGTTAAAACTATATCATTTTAAATCGCAGCGATAGCATACGTGAAGTTATTTGGGACACAGCCGGCTATGTCCTGTAATCGGCTTGTTAAATGGCTGAGAGAGAGAGAGAGAGAGAGAGAGAGAGAGAGAGAGAGAGAGAGAGAGAGAGAGAGAGAGAGAGAGAGAGAGAGAGAGAGAGAGAGAGAGAGAGAGAGAGAGAGAGAGAGAGAGATCACTGCCATGAAGCGGAGCTTTAAACATATGGAGTTTTTATCGATCCACTGTCTATCATTGTGTTAATGTCTATCATGTTTATGTCTATCATTGTCTCCGTGCACCACATGGAGTTAGTACCCTTATAATTTCAATCTCCTCTTCAAGCATCACACAGCAACATGTCAACTTACATCTAGAATTTAATCCAATGTGTGTGTGTTTTTGTGTCTGTTTGTGTGTGTCCGGTAATTACATTTATAGTTTTTGATCTCTGCAAGAATAACTTATTAATGTGGCTATTTCTATCTAGTATGTTCATTACTGTCTGTCTTTCACATTCCATACGCAGCTTTCACACCTGTTTGCTCACCTCTTACTCCTGTAAATCACCCCACCCACCCCAACTATATCCTAATGCTGATGGATGATATCTGGGGTTGGTGTCCCCTGTTCTTTTAATTGTGCAATTTTGTTGCAAGCCAATCTATCTTGAACACAACTGCGTACAGGTTAGAGACATGCTGTACATGATAACAGCAATACCTAGTTTGAATTCAATAGGTGACAGGGCAGAGGGTTGTGTTATTCCACGCGGATTTACAAGTCGCCAAATGATTTGATCCAGAAACAGTATATACATATCGCCGAAAGAACCCTTATAGTTTATAGTGATGTCTAGCACCGTGGCATCATGCTGCATCATGTAGCATGATGTCCAAACCAGTCACATTTTTCTGACACCAGTCCTAACACTAATCTCTTAATTCTGAGCACCCATCGAGAAACTGTTTATACCAGTTTTGTAAGTCTTTGGTATGACTTGGCCAGGGATCGAACTCCCGCATCTGAGATGGAAGCTCTAGCCACTAAATAAAAGGTTTCATTATCCACATCATACAATACTACTACTTCTACTACTACTACTACTATTATTACTACTACTACTACTACTACTACTACTACTACTACTACTACTACTACTACTACTACTACTACTAACAACAACAACAATAATAATAATAGTATTAATAACAATAATAATGATAATAAACAAACAATGCAAACTAAATACACACGAAAATATATTCTTCTCCTTTTACCGTTCCTATGCTGTAATGTTAAATTATCTCAGTTTTGTTACACACCAGTAGCATGATGAAGGATACTATTAATCTACAGGGTTTAGCCTTCGAAATTTTACGGAACTCTCTAACTTAATGAGTTATATGTTATCCAAGCGTAAATGAGCTGAATTCAGTCCCTATATCTGGATAGGAAGAATTTAGTCCCTAACATTTTACCTAAGTCATCACGACTATTAATTTATACAATCTAATATAATCTTTTTTTCCATAAATATTATTTCATTCAATTTAGGTTATTTTTTTATGAGGGCTGGTGTCAGGATAATATAACCGGTTGGAACATAATGCTACACGTCTGCGACATGGTCCCCCAGTGATTGACATCACTATCAACTGCCACATTTGCCGACTTTGTAGGGATATGACTGGAAAATTGTTAAAGATAGGATAAAAATCTAAAATCACACACACACACACACGTACACATACACACTGTTGACACATACCATTGAATGGATAGAGAGAGCGATAATATATAAACGTTACGAAACATTCGTTACTTGTAATCTGCCGCCTTCCATCGGTATCATCTGCGATTCGTTGAATGTTGTCTTTCAGCGCGTATGGTAATTACAGATTTACTCAATGTTGAATTCAAAACTCAATGAAAAAAACGGATCCTAATGACATGCAATTTATAATAACCATGCCGATAAGAGTAGCAGATTGCTCGGCCACATCGTTAGTTACATGGGTAATGGTTTAATGTTACATTTATATAACTCGTTTTATAACTTTAGCTATCCATAGCTAGCAAAAGCTGGCACTTATTCAACTCGATTCATAAATTCGCTATTAAATCATTACCTATTTGAGATCCACTAGATGTGAAACTTATATGCCAATAAATGCAATCTTGCAAAAATCATTGAAATCGTTAAAAATACAAAAGCTCAATCAAAATTTCAGAATAGCAGTAAGTACAGGCTATATATGATATGGAATGAATATGTTACATCATAAATCTCTCAGCGGATAGACAAATACATAGCCACAAGTCTAATGGTCTCATTTGAGTTGTATCGAGGGACGGCAATGGGTTGAATGAATCATCGATGGCAGGTTTGTGGTTGGTTGAAATGTCATTTTATTCATATTAAAACTATTCAATAAAAAAATATGAAAATAATCTGCATGAATAAACTCTGATGATTAAGAGCAGGATATTTATATTTATTGTATTCATCCAATTTGAGATGTTTGTATTTTTGTTCCTCAGTGGAGATTGTAAGTGAAATATAAATTTAAGAAGAAAATGACTTCGAGGACACGGATGGACCTATCCATATAGCACAATACTTTTCTACTATATGTAAGGGCCACAACCCATATCTAACACGAATAATAATAATAATAATAATAATAATAATAATAATAATAATAATAATAATAATAATAATAATAATAAAACTAACATACTAATACTACTACTAATAATAATAACAAGAAGAAGATGCCTAAAATTTGTTATATTATTATTATTATTATTATTATTATTATTATTATTATTATTATTATTATTATTATTATTATTATTATTATTATTATTATTATTTCTTCTGAACGTCAGAAACCAATCAACATTATCCACATGCTAATCTCATTTGCATATCATTTAAGCTACGTAATACATAGCGTGAAATTCGAAGACACTTCAGTATTGCCTAGCCTACGATATATATCTTTACCTATAAGGGCCATATCTTGATACAGGGGCACTGACGATGCTTGAATGACTATTAGGCCTACATTTTATCCACATGTATATCAAGTTATGGAGACGTGACTAATTGGTGATTTGTGGATGCACTTTAAATTAGATTTGGCTATACTTCTCAAATATTTTTATGAAAAGAAAGGTGAATCTAGCCTGAGCAAATTAAGTTCCAAATCAAAACTTTTTAAGCAAATGAATCCTTGAAAAGTTATTGAGCATACATGATTAAACAAGAACGGACAGACAGACGTAAACAACATTATACACATTCCAGATAATATTACGGCTGTGTAAAAGTCAAGGGCAATGGAATGCACAAAAGTGCTATCCATCATCCCTTGCCCTGTATACAAAGAATTAGTAAGGAAAGAAAGTGAATGTAAAATTTTGATGATCTTTTCACACATCTGTGTGTGTGTGTGTGTGTGTGTGTGTGTTTATTTATTTTCAGACAAAAGCGAGATCACATTTGCGTCTATAGTCTCAAATGGAAGCGAGACTATGCTTTAGCACTGGTTTGAGAAAGAAGAGATTTTTATGTGCTCCATTTTAATTCTAGCTTTGTGCATACACAAGCGAATGGCTACATTGCATTGCTGCATGTGACTGCGTAAGCACAAGACTAAATTAAATATCTCATAATTGTTAAAAACAAAATAAAATCTGATTAGATTATCCTTCTGATAGAAACTGAGGACGATAATTGAAAGAATGGAAGCATATGTAATGCTCATGCTGATACTGCTACTACTGCTACTACTACTACTACTACTAGTTATTATTATTATTATTATTATTATTATTATTATTATTATTATTATTATTATGATTATTATTATTATTATTATTATTATTATTGATATCAGAGGAAAATCTTCATTATACAGATGCTAGTATTATACATGTGTAAATGCCCCATACATTCTGGCTACGTATCCATGGAGACGAGTAAACATCAAACTGTCATACATATTTACAGACCACGTCTAGCAATATCTAAATGTGGGAAGTCTCTATATAAAAAAATATTGAGTTATGGAGTTGCGCCCTAATTCTTGTGCATGCGCAGACGTCAAGATTTGCTGGGTAGCATGCATCCAGCCTTTTATTAGTGAAGTGCAGAGATGATGGTATTGGTATCATTATTCACAATAATTCAAAATACCGTGACAAAAAAAAGCGCTTTGTTTATTCTACACTCATGTCTCTTCATCCACCTCATCAATAACGTTGTTGCCAATTGTATTTTTCATCACATACCCTAACGTCGTAAGATGACTATATTCACTCTGCAAAGATATCTTAGCGTGCAAATATTTCTTATTCGTATATCCGTCTTAAAAATCTTGCGAAATGTTACCAAATTTAGACATGCAAACATGTGAGGGCTTTGATAGTTGCGATTGTATATGTAGAAAAGAACAAATGGAGATAAGATCAGCTAGAAATCTTTGCATTATTTTGTTTCGGTTGAGACCTAGAATAATAAACCGAAGCAAGCCAGTTGTGAAAAGTTTCTATCATTTGTCGCATTAGCAAAGATTTCAATGCCAGGGACCACCATACCCTTTCCCCTGTAATCTAAGCGTTAGTTATGTGCGAATATTTTCTTACCTAATCTGGCGGCCAGTCAGGAATATTGTGTTCTATGGTACGTTCGTGACTGTCGCTCCTGGGAGTTATCCTCTCAACCAGCTATTACTGAAATGTACACTGTGTATTTAGGCTGAATATCCATTGAAATGAGACTTTTTCTAGTAATGTAATCAGTCCACATTGCAGGTAAACGATAAACTCTAATGGCGTTCGTTTACAGGAAGAGTCGCGCTGGATTGTATATTTCTTCCTGGTATAAACAAGACAACCGTACATGCCCCAAAATTTACATTCCGCGTTTAAGTTGGAACGCAAGGACGCTACATTTTAATCTAATATAAACACTTGAAATTTACAAGCACAAAATACATAACATTATATGACGTATAAAAGCTAGTTTTTATATCTAGCTTTGATTATCGAAATTGAATAGATTACATAAACATTGTTAGTATCATCTGAATGCATGCTACTTTATATTGATAATTTTTATATGGATCTAAAATTTCACCTTAATAAATAAATTAATAACAAAAACATTTCATTGAATTAAATAGTTACATTTTTAACGTAGTCCTGCTTAATTGTAATTTTGGATTACCTTAAAATTGATAGCGTATTTACACGATCAAACTGGTATAATATAGGTAACAAGTCTCTACGTATATAAAAGTCAAACAACTACGTCAAACTGTTTCAGACAACGTTTATTTAATTTAAGATTACGTTTTCATTTTAGTAAATTATGCTTGCCTGATAGGCCTGCTGTGCTTACTATTTACTTCCTTTTGGGTCTGGAGTAAAAAAAATAGTCAACCAGGACATTGAAAACACGTAAACATGAAAAATGCTAAACACCCATTGATCAGACTAGATCATTCACCCTACAGCAACTACCCAACAGCTCGTCTGAGTGTTCAAGATAGCGCACATGTGCATCGTGAGACACAGTCCTCACATCGACTGCTGATGATCTTGGGTTGATGGCGCAATGCGTGCTAACGTAGAAGTACTTTTGATTAGTACAGGATTTTTTTTTTGCAATTGAGCGTGGATGTTTTATTATTCACATCAAAAATCCATCTGTTCCATCTCTGTTTCAAGTTACAACTTGCATAGGAAGCCCGGCTTCTTGTTTGGCAAGAAGCGTAAAATTTATGGCCGAAACTCTCGGTGATTTCAGCTTGGGATTCAACAACTCAACAATGGCTTGAAGCCTGTGCGAGCAATTCTTTTTGTGATGGATTACAACGTTGCTGTGCCTGCAGATTGGCGGTATCGCCCATGAACTCACAGCCAGAATCAAATTAGAGTAGCTTGCACTATATTGCACGATTATGGTTTTGCGACTTTAAATCATAGCAAAGTATTCAGCAACGCTAAGTGAGTCATTGGAGATCAGACGCAGAAGTGCTTGTTCATACTGTCAACCACTTTAAGCCCATATAGGGTTTTCTTTCAGCTCCGGACAGTCATACTGCATAAATCGTATGTCTGCCTGTTGGATCTTATTGTCTTCCGTAACGTAAATGCCTGGTCTGGGGATGACTCGAGGCGCAGAGAGGTATATAAACAACAGAGTTCATTCAGGATTTCACGATACTCTGACAGATACGGTCAACAAGTAGACAGCACCACGCGACCTACTAACGGACCAATCAGATTCTGCCCTTGCTGGCCGAATTGTTCAATAATGATTACGACTGCTATACCACCAGCAACACATACAAATTAACATATTTTTATTTGGTAAGCTGGTGATTACAAGTAAGAAAGAGCCAAATCCATATGTAAAATGTAATGACGTTTGCTTACTCGAAGAGTCCCGTTGGATTGCATATATTTCTTCCTGGCCATAAACCGGGAAAGCAAACACACCTCAATCTTTCGATTCCGCGGAAGTTGGTACAAAAGCTTGTTACAGTGTTTTTATGCAAGTGGAACACCCGAGCTTTACTACTAACATAAAATCCATAATATTATATAGTATATGCCAAATTGGGTAATTTTATATTTAGTTATTTTAAAATTTAATAAAATACATAATCATTTATAAGATATATAACACATGATACACACAAGAAGAACGGCTGCACAAATGCAATAGAACAAATATCAAAACTGCACGAATGTGAAAATGGCCCATCTATTACATTTAAATCCACATTAATGAAAGGTATTAAAAGTTCAAGATTTTGTGCGCGATATCTTATCTAACCTTTGGAATATTAATATACATGTTTTAACAGATATTTTTCATATAACAAAGTACATAATGCTTAATAAAACTTTGTAATGCTAAATAGGTTTTGGTGAACACACAATTGAAATGAAGCAGATTATTTATGTTATATAATGTGTTACATAACGGCTAGTTCTAAGTAACATAAAAAAGAGTGAAGACAACAAGCTTTGTAAATTTTAATAAAGATATAATTTATTTTCTTAGAAAACATGAAATAGTGTAAATAATTTAAGCAAGACTTACGGTTTACAGAAATGATCCAAATTTTGTTCAAAATAGAAATATAAGTCATGAAAAAGTTATAAACACAGTCTGAAAGTGTCTGAAGCTCCGGTCCAAAATGGCGGTTGACCACGTCAGACAAAAGCTAACAGAAAATTCCCAAATTTACACAATAAAACAAAGTTTGTGTTGCGCTAATTTTACCATTTTTCTCATTGTTCACTCACGCCATCTAGCAATGCCCAATAGTCATGGCAAAATTCGAGCAAAACCAACAACAACAAAAACAGACACACACACACTCACACACACACACACACACACACACACACACACACACACACACACACACACACACACACACATATATATATATATATATATATATATATATATATATATATATATATATATATATATATATATATATATATATATAATATGAATCCCATATGCAATAGTATGAGTTACATATAAGCATGATTTAAACTGTACTAACTCATGTAGTTTTGGGAGGCTGAATCAGAAGCAGATACTGGAGAATGCGAACCTGTAAATAATAATAATGCTAATGCTAATAATAATAATAATAATAATAATAATAATAATAATAATAATAATAATAATAATAATAATAAATACTATCACTACTACTACTGCTGCTGCTACTACTACTACTACTACTACTACTACTAATAATAATAATAATAGTAAGCAGCAACATCACTATCAGCAACCCCTCCAACAAACAATCCCCGATTAGACACTCTGAAATGACAATTAGACCATATGAATATTGCTTATATCCTATGGTTCCTAGACTGATACCTATGCTTTGAGGTTCTTTATGAAGCTTATCTAACAAAAATTAATAGAGGATCCCAAATTGGGCAATGAGTTAATATTTAATTTCTCAAACGAGTTGAATATCGTCAGCTTTTTCGATGTTGGTGAACAAAGGCTGGGGATTATTCAACGAATTTTATGAATTAAATATTAAATCTTTACCCATTTCAGAATCTTTTGATCACAGAATTTATTTCAGTGGACATTATTTAGATAGAACGAAGAATGCATAATTTCGTTCATTTATGACAGACCATGCACCTTTAAATTATTGTGTATAAAATATAGTCCCAAACCTAACCTGAACTAGTTATAGTATATCGTAGCTTTTAACAAATTATAAATTAAAGAACAAGCGTCTATCCGAATAAACCGAACAGTTGATGGCTACAAAATCAGTTTTCAAAATGAAATGATCAATGCGTGTTTGTCCCATTATTTGATACGGTTCACAGCAGTCCTATAGTACTTGATTATCCTAAAATGTCACTTTCACCGCTAAAAATTATTTTATTGCGATTTTCATGTCAAATTGGATTACTGGTTGCAGGAATTCCAATATATAATGTAATGTATTTGTGATCGGATATTTGCAGTATTTGATTTGAAACAGTAGATTGTACAGAAGATGTAACTAAATTTATTTTCGAGTCGGATTTGCTTCACATATTTATTGCGTAAGTATGCTGTGGTTGGATGAAGTTCTGTCAATTGGGACACCAGGTTATGTGGGGGTAAATTAACCATTTTGAAGCAAACGAGACCCAATTCCTTTTCTCGGGTCAATCCGAAAAATGACGTCAAATATTCTCTCTCCTCTCTCTCTCTCTCCCTGTCTGTCTGTCTGTCTGTCTCTGTCTGTCTGTCTGTCTGTCTCTCTATCTGATATCAACTAATCTATATTTAGTTTGTTTTCACAAAGCACGGAAACAATACACATTATTGTCAGCAAAACTTTGTTAAGACGACCGAGCCTATCATGGAAAGGAGTAATACACATACAAGTTACCTGACATTTTATGTGAACCTGTCACAGGAGTAAACTAATAAATATAAATATTAAGCTAGTTTAATTTAAAAGTCTGTAATATAATAACTGTGTGTAACCCCTCTCTCTCTCCCTCTGTCTCTGTCTCTGTCTCTGTCTCTGTCTCTGTCTCTGTCTCTGTCTCTCTTTCTCATATCAACTAATCTATATTTAGTTTGTTTTCACTAAGCACGGAAACAATACACATTATCGTCATGGGAACTTTGCTAAGACGACCAAGCCTATCATGGAAAGGAGTAATGATGATTGTATACGTGTCAAACCTGACGGACATGAAAGTGATGTTACTGGTCATTGTAATCTTTTCAAATTATTTGTAGATGTCATTCTCCACAACAAACCCTTCGGCTACCACACTACGGATGTCACGTAAAACTAAGCAAACTTCTGCATGTCACCTTGCATCGATTTGAATCTGCACAATACGAATATTCGTTCCCTGTGCGTTTGCCAGAAAACTCTGATTATGAAAGTCGAATCGAAACCTTTCGAGGCAAATGGCCACAATATCTAAGAGGACCTACCCTTGAAGAATTAGCCTGAGCCGGACTTTTCTACTTAAGCGAAGGGAACAAAATCAAGTGCTTTGGTTGTGGCGTGATACTTCACGAGTGGGAACAGAAAGATTCCGCTTACCTGGAACATACTCTTTGGTCTCCAGATTGTCATTACGTACCTTTAGTGGGACCTTGTTGTTTATGCAAAATCAACCATGTCAAATAAGAAAGTAGCACAATGGTTAGGATTCAATGGTTGGACCACCCCCAGACAAGTATTAAAACCCCACATCAAAATCATTCTTCAAACATTATCACTCGAATTGCAAGAGAAGATCTACAAGAACATTTGGCAGGGTTTTGCTAAAACCAAATCTCAATTGGTGACTGTAGAACTTTTGTGTCGAGAAATTCACAAGAGGAAAGTGAAAAAGGTCATTGTTTTCGCTTTAGACCATTTACAATGGAATATTTTATTGACATTCTTGACCGTTATCCTGAATTGCAATGGAATGAAATAATTCACTACGTTCATTACTTTCGATCTAAAAAAGTATTTAATACATAGTCATTGTTCCTTTACAAGAGATCATTCGTAGGCTTACATGTGGAGTTGAGAGAACGCATTTACCGAGAGTTAGTCAAAATACAAGTCAAACGCAAGGAAAAATTGCATCCGTTATGACACCGACGTTTGAACCACTGATAACTCAATGCTATAAGAGGATTCATTTTGGCGAAAGTCTTTCACTGGTCAGACATTGAGCAAGAAGGAGAGTGTGAATTATGTGGCTTGTGGCATGGATAGTGATTATTTTTACTACCAGGTAAACTTACTGAATCAAATTCCAGAAGAAGAGTTAAAGAGTTACAAAAATTGTAAATGGAATGCATTCATAGCGGAAGATGAAGACGAAACTTTTGATCGACATGTCATTTGTCAGTTAGTGTCTAGAAAATTTGAATTGTCTGAGAACGGAATGATACGACGACATTTGTACAGAGAGTTCATGAATAGGTGCCGAAAAAGGAGACCATAAAAACGTTCATGACCATATTCAAAAAGTGGAGGATTGCCATTGCCTTTTTACGAGAACTGTGTCCATTGAATTGGGGTCGACGTGTCGTGTATGTCTTAGTGACTTGCTTTCTGAGATTTTGTTTACTGTTTGATGATTTGTGGATACTTTACGAACAGTACCTATCACTCCAATAAAAGTATGAAAGTGATCCCATGAAATGCTCACGAGAGACTCATTCTCCTGAAAGCTTTGCGCTTTCATCTGGATACTTCTCTACCTTTTCGGGAAAACAAGATACTTCAACTTTTAGGTACCGAAGAGGTGTATGAGGATGTAAGTGTAGCTTGTGACTTGCATCTTCACTGGACAGCTGGACATGACTTTGAAAAGTGGGGGCTTTGAGGCTTGGACTAAAGAAGTGGCCGACTATGCCCAAGACTTGTAATCCTAAAACATTGAAACATTCTGTGAAAAAAAGTCATTTTTAATCCTGTGTTAGTGACAGTACCAGAAGAAGAAGAAGAAAAAAAGAAGAATAAGAAGAAAAAAAAAAGAAAAAGAAAAAGAAAAAAAGAAGAGAAAAACCATTCTCTTCAGGACAGGACAGTCCTTGACATTTTTCCGAAAGACCATTCCAGGAGAACTTTTGTGTGACAATAACAAGCAATGTAAAAACGTTTAGAACTTTACACACTGTCCCTAGGAAACTACATTTGAATGACAAAAAATGTTGTAAAGTAGAAAATTGTTTATATTCCACGATAGTTGTGTTGATGTGTCTTTTATTAATGAACTTATCCATTTGGCTATTATGTATTTATGTCTTTCGTGTTATTTCATTTTAAAATTTGCAATAAACGTGTCCTGAAAAAGTATAAAAACTCTTGTCTTGTTTGTCTTCGTGTTACAAGAAAGGTGACATTCCTCACACTACTATGGCTACCTCTACTGTCTCTGCTCCCTCTTCCTCCACTTTCAAAGTCATTGACGAACATTTAGACCGTGCTAGTTGGGAGGCCTTGTATCTTCGACTTCCTTTTAACATGCTCATTGCTGGACTTAGTGGTCCATGCAAAACCGAATTTGTCAAACGTTTGATCGAAAATAACATTATTTGATCGATCGTCCACCTCAACGCATCGTGTGGTGTTACAAAGAGTGGCAATCAGCGTACAGCCTTTTACGAGAAAGTCAAGGTGAATCCAATGTCTTTGTGGAAGGCATTCAGGTCGAAGACGACGGCATCGTGTCTGACCCCAGTCAAACCCATTTGTTCTTTTTGATGACACGTTAGGAGAAGACGAATAAGAATTTAAATTGTGGATTGCACGCATTGGGCATTATCGATATGCTAGTGTCATTTACATTACTCAAAATTTGTTTCAACAAAGTAAAGCCCGTCGTACCATCAGTCTCAATGCTCATTACGTGGCATTGTTTAAAAGTCCTAGAGATAAATCGCAAGTGAAAGTCTTAGCCAAACAGTTAGGAACACCTTGGCTAACTCATGCGTACGAAGATGCCACTCAAACTCCACACGCCTATTTACACGTAGATTTAAAACCCACTACCCACAATTATTTGCGATTTCGTACCCATCTGTTTCACCACTGGTGTCAAGACGGAGGACATGTCGGATACACGTCCCCCGTCGTCGACTTAACCACGAAAGAAAAATGTATAGAAACGTTGGTCACTTGGATTCTGTCTCACACACCGTCAACATGACGTCCCTTCAGTGTCATCTTCCCGTTACACTGATTCGTGCCTTGTACGATATTAGTAGCGAGAAAAATCAACAAATACGTGCCCGTGTCTTTGAAGCCGGTCTGAAAGAAGTCTTACAATGGTTTAAGGTGACAGCACGTCAATTACTGCAAGGTATCATTCAGATTCCACATCAAACCAATTTTTTTTTGACAGAAACAAAGTAGCCTTGACTCAACTAGCCGATCTTCGCTTTCACACTCAAACCAAAATGCAAATCATTTTGAAACCTGGAGGCAGTGGTTCACTAGGAGATGTCATCTTTTGTTCCCTCTTAAAATGGGATCCCAATGCACCCAAACTTGTCCCCATGAAAGAAGTCACTCCGCGACGTACCCAGAAGAAACAGGAAAAGAGCCACGATGTCAAGACGAGGTCAACGCCTTAGGAAAAGAAAAAGAGCAACAGTGTCAAGACCAAGTCAATACCTCAGAAAAAGAAAAAGAAAAGTCCACATAAAAGAGTTTCAACCTACAAGAGAGCGTCTCCAAAAACGTCTCATCCAGCGGCGGTGACACCCTCTTCCTCTTTATCAGCAGTAGCTGCTGCTCACAAAGTACTTGCCTCCAAAATTAAAGTCCAAGAGAGATCAAGCGTGCTACAAAGTTTACTGGATATGTCCAACCAAGAAATGGCTCAATTTAGCCCTTTGCCAACTCCTACACGACGTGTGTTGCTGTCATCAAGTTGATACGACGTAAAGACAATAAGTGGCGACGCATTCTAGTATAAAGAGACCTGAGGTCAATTTTAGGACCAGTGATTTTTGTGCTGCTAATCATCCCCACGATGGCGCCAAGAAGTGCACATCGTTATCATCGTCGTTTTTCTGTGCAAAAAGGAAAAGGAAAATGAAAAAGAAAGGGAGTGCCGCCACGTTTAGCCAGATATGGGCGCATGTTGTCCGTCTTGTCCAAAGCTCCTCCATCCATGCGAAAAAAAAACATCATTCAAACGGCTTCCAAAGATGTTATCGATACCGCGTGTTGTCTGAATGTTTTGAAAGGCACGATACCTTAGTTTCCTTATCAGAAAAATGCTTAACCAAACATCGACAAATCCTTCGTCAAATGGTCCAAAAGAAAGCACTCATTCGTCAAAAGAAAAAGATGTTGGCACAACGTGGATGATTTTTACCCTTTTTGCCTATGTTGTTAAGACCTTTGTTAAAAGACGCAGTTGTCTCATGGATTAAAAATCTCCAGTCGGGAATTGCTTCAAAAAGGGATAAAATAAAGGATAAAAAGATCTCAGATGTGAACTTTGAAAACTGATGGAAGGACGAAAACTGACTTTATTCCCTTACAAACGATGGATGGAATACCATCTTTAGCAAGAACAACGGACCATGCAATTACCATCCAATCCTCATTCGACTGAAATGTCCCTGTTACAACATGAATTGCAATCGTTGATGAATCGTAGCGATTTGTCCGAAACGGAAAAAATCTCAACGGTACGGTCAATTGTCGACTGCAACTCTTTCACCAAATAGCTTTAGATGAAACAGCTGTACCTACTTTGAAAGATATAAAGCTTTGATGAAAAGTCCATCACCACCACTACCTTCACCACCACAACCATCGGTGATCAAGAAGAAGCAGTCTCACGGATACCAGAAGAAGATGAGGTACGAGAAGTCTATCAAACACCATCAGCAGCTCCCCTTCCTAGTAAAATTGCAGCGTCCTTGTTGAACCATTTCCCTACACACCCCAAAAAGAACTTAAAGCTTATGTTAAAAATATGATGACCACTCCTCCTTTGACAGAATGGAAAAAAGAAAGAAGGGAAACCAGAAGTGAAAAAAGACAAGAAGACCAAAGCCATTCCCTTACCACCTCCTACAACACCATTACCAAAACTATATTCCACTTCTGTGGCACATCGAACACGTAAAGCCGTTTCCAAATCATCCTCTCGCTCCATTCAGAGTAGCATCAGCGAAGGTTGGATCACCTATTAAAAAATAAAACAAAAAATATGGAAAAGGTCTTAGCTAGCATTTACTACGATCCATCCCATCCAGCTGGCTACGGAGGTGTTCAGAAATTGTATCGAGCTGCTAAAACAAAACTGAAAAGTGTCCGTTTTCCTCAACTGCGACGATGGTTACAAGGAGAAGTCATGTACAACTTACACAAACCCATTCGACGAAACGTTTCAAGAAGTCGCACCCAAGTGGAAGGTTTCGATCATCAATGGCAAGCAGATTTAGCCGATGTCTCTCTTTTGGCCACCTACAATCTTAGCTACAAATATTTGTTTTGTGTCATCGACGTCTTTTCCAAATTTGCTTGGGTTGTGCCCTCAACTTCCAAATCGAGCAGTGAATTAGTGCAATTTCTGAAACTGGTGTTGAAACAAAGTGGTCGTCACCCACTTCGATGGCAAACCAACTAAGGTATCGAATTCCTAAGCCAAGCTTTCCAAAAAGAATTGAAGAAACGTGACATTGATTTTTACCACAGATAATCCCGAAACTAAAGACAGCATCGTGGAACTTTTCAACGCACTTTGATTGAACGCAAGTGGAAATATTTTACACATCAACACACTCTCAAATACATCGACGTATTGCCACACCTCGTTCAATCCTACAAACAATCTTACCATCGGAGCATTGGATGTGCCCCTCAAGAAGTGACTCCCGACAACGAAGTGACCGTCTTCGAGCGTCTGTTTGGTACGTCCCCGTTAGTCACTGTCCCCAAGAAAGGTAGAATGTTAGCCACAGGAAATTGGGTACGCATTGGCAACACCAAACGTTTTTTGACAAAGGTTACTTACCCAACTGGACCATTGAATTATTTCGTGTCACTAAAAGAGTGCGCGGTCGTTATCCTCCCGTCTATAAATTGGAAGACATGAACAGAGAAGTGTTAAAAGGACCGTTTTACTTACCCAAGTCACAACGTGTGACCAAAAAAGAAGACGACGTGTACAAAATCGAAAGCATTCTCGATCGAAGAACACGAACAGTTGGAAAAGAACGTGTCAAAGAAGTCAAAGTATATTGGAATAGATATCCGTCAAGTTTTGACTCTTGGATTGACGCTTCAGAAATCATCGACTATAAAAAGAAGTGACCATTAAGCCTTTCAACACAGCCTCAGCTTTTACAGTGAACGCTCCTTACCCCAGTTCTTTTAAGAAAGATCTACAAAAGCAACTCTTGTAGGTGTGGTTTGGGAAACGTGTGCCTAAAGCACAAATCGTCTTTTATTTGTCAAATCTTTGTGGTTTTTTGTGTCATCGGTGCAGCCATTAAATTGCACACAAAAAAGAAAATGATGCACGGAGAGTCTTCTGCTTGTTCCAAGTCGGAACTGGGTCTGTTTGCTATGCCACCCACTATGATGACCATGCAAGAATCCCAATGGGTCGAATTTCATCCCATTTCCTCTTTGACGGATTCAGCTCCCATCGAGTTTGAAATCAAAGGACAACCCGAAGATCACATTGACTTGAATAACAGTTAGTTGTATCTGAAAGTGAAAGTGCAAAAACCCGACGGTATAAATCAAGCAACTGATACCAAAGTAGCTCCCGTCAACAATTTCATGCATTCCTTGTTTAGCGAAGTGGATTCATACTTGAATAACAAGCTCGTCAGTAGTAGCATGGATACTTACCCTTACCGAGCGTACCTGTATGCTGAATTCGATAATACCATAGAAATCAACATTTTAAGAGAAGTCATTCTAGACTATTAAACACTATGGAAGACACTTATCCTTCTTTGAAAGTTGAAGAATCTATGGAATGGGAGGATACCGTGAAAACCGAATCCAAAGACCAAGACAAAGAGGTCGAGGTAGTCAAGTCAAGATGGCCAGAACAAGAACTACATTTAATCTCCTGTTTTGCTAAGCGCTTGGCGGATAAAATTACGGAATTGGTCAAGAAGGATTTCTATGGATGTCAAAACGATCATCCCAGTCAAATTCAACACGATAAATATGTTGTGATAAACCAAGAAAAAAAATTGGACGCGTATCTGGACGAAACTTGGAGTCTCATCACAGAAGAAATCGTGTTGCATGAGTGGTATAAAGGCTTGCGTGATCATTCCTGTCCTCCATTGACTACTCAACAGATCTTTCACATCGAAGCTCTCTTAGCCAAGAGTTGGGAAACCAAGCGAAAAAAAAAGATCGTTTGCATGTCAGAACTTTTCCAGCAAAAAGTCATAATTGAATTGATGACTTATCATTACCTGTAAAACAAGAGAAACAAAACAACCAGAAAAAATGGATACCTGCGAACTTTATTACCTTTTGAAAAACAGTTCATATAATGCTTCTTGGAATCCTGTGGTGTGTGCTAAACTCCATCGCAAACCCCAAGACCATCAAGTTTATGTCATCAACACAGACGACAGTCATCATCCAGGAACTCCCTGGGTAGCCGTGTACTTTCCTCAGGTCAATAGTGTGGAGTATTTTGATTCGTATGGATTACCACCTTTGAAAGACGATATCATTGACTTTACGAAAAGAAATACCCAGACGACACCATTCAATAATGTGAAATTACAAAGCAACGATTCCATGATGTGTGAACAATATTGTTTGTATTTTCTTCATCATCGTTGTCTGGGACATTCTTTAGAACATTTAGTCACTTATTTTGATCATGACGATTATAGAATCGATGAAAAAGTAGATCGATAGTTTTGTGACCATTGTGGTTATCTTTTGTCTTTAGCTAGAAAATGTAGTGTACATCAGTGACCTCATGACATTCATCAATGGAAATCTCACATAATTTCATAACGTTGTCGACCTTGTCGAAAATAATTTGTATTTTAAATATGATTGTTGTTTGTTTCTTGTTAGTTGTTAATAATGTTCATCGTAAAAAAATGTATTTTGAAGAAGAAACGTGTCTGTTGTTTGTTTAGTTATAAAAAAACACTATGAATTTATGCTCTTTGACTTTCTCTCTATCCTTCCTCATGACATGAGCCATCCTTAAGTTCTAATATTAAACCCAATAGGGATGTTTTTTTTATCACGTCCGCGCTTGTACCATATAAATCGAGTGGGTCTTCAGTCTGACCATTCAAAGTTGACTCGTCAACCTACGAAGATGCCTTCCAGACCAGCTAAACTCAACGAATCTTACGTTCAATTACATCGTGTCAGGCTAAACCTGGTACCCAAGCCTGAAGAGATAGAGAATGTCAGGAAATTCTATAATCCAAGACCTCATAGAATATGTTTTTCGAGAGGAAATTGAAAACGAACGATAAGAATTGACTGGGAAATACAAACTTCAGAAGAGGTAAAGAGAAGAGCAGCAGCAACAACAACATCAGTAGCAAGAACAAGACAGAGGATTTGTGAACTGTTGAATATACACCAAAGACTTTTCTTTCTCTTTTGGCAGAAGCAGGACCTATCGTATAGGAAAGCCTGCTGACAGACGTTGTCGCAATCTTAAACAGTAAAATTCAACAAATATTGCCATTACTCTCCCTAAAAAATACAACAAAAAAAAAAAACAACAAAAAACAAACAACCCTTTTCAAGGATACCCAAGACTCTCGAAAATATATACTTCTTCCAGTTGCCAAAAATTTTAAAATTTTAGAAGTGTGACTATAAACACTTCGATTATTTTGGTCAGTAAAACAAACAAAATCCACCCTTTTGTTTCTCTTTCTTATCCAACAACATAAAATATCGTGTCTGCGTTTGAAAGTCAAAAAAGTAAAAGGTTATCGCAAGTGCTTATTTTAAGTCCGCGCGTTTCATATCATGGTAAAAATTTAGCACGTCCGTCCTCCAAGGATATAAACGCGAGCACACATCAACAACCATCAATCAATCTCACAATGCAACTATCAGGACACAAATCAACAAACCCCTTGGAAACTAAATACTCTCATCCTTGAAACCTTAACCAACCAATACCAAAAAACACATTCAAATTTACAAAGATGGCTCCCACAATCCAACAACAAACCACACTGCAGCGGCCATAATCTTGCCAAAACCACACTCAGCAATACAAGCCAGACTACCCGATGACACTTACATCTACACAGCAGAGTTCTAGGCAATCAACAAAGCACTCAGGTGGATTCAACTACAAAATGTACCTAATTTCGTCATAATCACTGACTCACTAAGCGTACTTCAAAACCTCCAAACTGGAAAATGTCACACCAGACCAAACCTCATTGAAGAATCCCTCATGATCCTAAGGGAACTACCTGACAACCAAAAAACCCATAGACTTCCTATGCTTGCCCACCCACATCAATCTGAAAGTAAATGATGAAGCTGATCTAATAGCAAAACAAAGCACCTCCATGCCACAATCAATAAACCTTGCCCTCAGCAAAAACGAACTAAACAAAATCATCAAAACACACATCAATACTATATGGCAAAATCAATGGACAAACAACACTAAAGGAAGAAACCTATACCATAATCAACCAAAAGCATCCAGACAACCATACATACCAAAAACCCCAAACCAAGGAGGAACAAAAAATAATAAACAGATTAAGAACAGGAAAAGTATTACTACAGACCAATTATTGACAATATATAAAAGACAGGGAAAACAACAACCCAAATTGCCCAAACTGCCCCACACCAGAAACCATCCAGCACATTGTTAACGACTGTCCGAGCTATAACCAACAAAGGAAAAAACTCATCGCATTACAGCGCAAAAATAATCACCAACAAATTACCCAGAAATTTTAAAATACAAAACTAACCCAAACCTGGTACTCACATACCGAAGCTTACTAGCATTCCTGCATGAAATTAACAAAACCTCACACCTATAAACCAACTCCAAGCACCCATAACCCCACCCCGCCACCTTTTTCTCTTACTATTTTCCGCAGGTGACCAAATACCAGAAAAAGAAAACACAGAGAGATGGAAAACCAACAAGAGGAAAACCGAACTACCGAGACCGGACCAAGCTAGACTGTACCAAACCAGGAGGACAAAATAACACCAAAACAGCCATCAATCAAGGCACATGAAGATCCTCCGGGTACACCAAAGGAGACAACAGTAACTGATACAACGCAATAACAAAGCACCAACGGAGAACAACCACTCGAGAAAAGGAAGGATGGAACCAGACCACCATCAATAATTGAAACTGCAATCGACCCATAGCCGCACGGGTGGTGATGGAACTGCCATTACAAATCGGGAGAGAACCGGACCACAACAGAATTGCAGCCTTTGCATCCATAACCTAGTATAGGAATAGGCACTAACAAGGAAAGGAACAACCGAGGTGACCCAGCCTACTGCTCCGCAAGACCTGCCCCCTACAAAATAAAAAACCCCGAACAAAACACAATACCACAATACCTATAACCCACCACACCATGCTCCTGACAAGTAAAAAGCTAAATCAAAAGTTAAGGGGCAGCCGTGGTAGCCCAACCTACTGCCCCACAAGCCCCGGCCCTACAGAAAATGCGCGGTGGGAATACAACAATAACATGAAATCTTTAAAATAAAAGGATCACCAATCTAAACCCCTCAAAACAAAATTGGGTGGCTGGAAAATTCCCTGCTGTCCAACATACAATGAAAAGAAATATAATCAAAATGCCAATACAAATGGGACAGCGGGGGAAAATAAACACCACCACCCACACTAAAAAAGAACCCCTACAATTAACAAACAACTAAAGGTGCGGCTGAAAAAAAGATCGCCTCTACTGCTCCACACACAATGAAAAGAATAATATCAAATGCCATACAAAATGGGGAGAGCAGAGAAAAAAAACCACCATCAACTGCAACTCAAATAAGCCCCGCCGCATAAAAAGAAAAAAGAGAGAAACTGGAACCAAACCACACCGTTGCCCCTCATACAATGAAAAGATATACTATCATATGCCAAAACAAAATGGGGGGGGGAAACCTATAACCAGATGCCCTGCTGTCCAACATACAATGAAAAGAAATATAATCAAAATGCCAATACAAATGGGACAGCGGGGGAAAATAAACACCACCACCCACACTAAAAAAGAACCCCTACAATTAACAAACAACTAAAGGTGCGGCTGAAAAAAGATCGCCTCTACTGCTCCACACACAATGAAAAGAATAATATCAAATGCCATACAAAATGGGGAGAGCAGAGAAAAAAAACACCATCAACTGCAACTCAAATAAGCCCCGCCGCATAAAAAGAAAAAAGAGAGAAACTGGAACCAAACCACACCGTTGCCCCTCATACAATGAAAAGATATACTATCATATGCCAAAACAAAATGGGGGGGAAACTATAACCAGATGCCCCCATCAAAGCCCCTTACACACCAACCAAACCTAAAAAAAATCTGCGCTACAACTATGGGTCTTTTTTATACACAAGACCCCTGTTTGGTGGCCTTTAACCTTAACCAAGATGGTTCTTTTCGAACCCGCCGTCAAAAATAGAAAACCCACACAAAAACCAAATCATCAGCATATGGGCACCTAGCCGACATTGGTCAACAGCCTTTTCCGAACCATTATGTACGCAAAGTACACAAAAACAATAAAACTCCCAAGTGCATCCAACACATCAAACATTCAATTAACTCAAAAATATTCGAATAATCAATTCAGGTGGCTCACACAATATTGGGAAATAGTAAGTCCTAAATAAAACTGGACAAACAATTATTAAAACCGTACTTCCAGCCTGACTGCGAGCATAAAAAAGTTCTCCAGTAGCACCTTGGGAAAGAAACGCTACTATAAACTACTGAGCCGTAAGGAGCAAAGGAAGCTCAAGAACTACGGAAAGCTGTAAGCCCCCCTTCCAAGACCAGTATGACACCCCCCTCCGTGAACGAATGGGTTCTCTTTGTGGAGGATGTGGATGAACCACGAGCCGAGCGTTCATAGGTCCAAAATGCAAAAAACTCAGCACTAGGGCTAAAGGCCTAGCACAAAAAATTAAATGCCTCCTTGGAAAAGCGGTGTTACCCAACCGGGGTGACATCCAGCCTAGGCTAAGCGCATTCCAAGGGGGTCATAGCCTAGCCAAGGGCAAGGAGAGCACCGGGCAGGGGCCTCTGGTCCATCCCGGGACTTAAACCAGTCGCGAAGCACGAGAGTGCACATGCGACTATAACTATTGAGTTGAGTTAGTCTATCTACCATTGTGGACCTGTTCACATCGAACATGAGCGAAAGTATTTTAAAACTTCTTGAACTCCAAAGGCACCTGGAGTGTGCCAGACGTCTCCGGGACGAACTGACCATCAAAGCTATGAAAGAAGAAGCAAGACTTAAGGAAGAGGAGGAAAGAAAAAAGAGGAGAAAGAAAAGAGGGATCCATCCCCCACCTCATGGAAAGACCAATGTATGAGGTGATACCTGAGGTGAGGACACCTCCAGTAGCAGCATCACCACCTATAGCACCAATACCAAAACCACGGCCAGTACCACAACTTCATCCACGGTTGTGGCATAGGAGAAAGAGGGAAGCCTTCACTATCCCATATACGGAAACTGGGAGAGTGAAGCTCCTCAACCTCCGTCTGCTCTCCCAATCACAAATGTGAATAGAGAGAATGACTGGAGTCAAAGATGTGTGTACGGTGCTCGCCCGGGAATGTGCCAGCATTAGATTGGGTCCTATGGAGTTAAAAAAAACCCAGCCCTTTCCAGGGCTAACCAAATCTCAAGAAAAGAGAGATTATTCAATATGCCAATTTTTGTGAATGTATTATAGTGTAACTATAAACACTCACTTCAACAGACAAAATACGATGAATCATCAATCCAAAATACTTCAGAGTGGAAACTTTGAAGAAGATTCTGGATGATGTTATCCAAGCGAGATGCTATATGGAAGATATCTTCCATTTAACAGAGTGGCCTTTTGTGAATAAAAGGTGTTGATAATATGAATAAATGCGAAGACAAAATAAAACAAATACTGGAAGAAGAGATCAAGAAAATTAAGGAGACCCGAAAAAAGGGAGAGGATAAGGAAAACCAAAAAAAAAAAATGAATGACGACTTTGAGAAATTAAATCAAAACTCGATGAAGATACAAGCCAAATTTAGAGCCATGGGTCATCAAGACTGGATGCCCAAAGAAGAGAAGAAGAACAAAGGAATTTTAGAGAAAGCCAGGAGCTGGTGGAAAAAGTGGAGAAGTTAGAAGAAGAAACCAAAGGCCCTTTTCAGAACCACTTTTAATGCCTCGAAAATATTATACTTTGCAACAAAAAATTGATATATCTCTATCTCTGTGTTCTATGTCTATATGTGTCGTATTGTATATGTATAGATAGATGTATGTATATGCATATGTCCTTCCCTAGAGTCGTAATGCTAGCTGCGCGTATTTAGGTCAACTAGGTCAGCTCCTTGCTACACTGTTGAAAAGTTTACAGTACCATGACGTCATGCCACTTGTGCCATTCCTCTTGTCCGGATACAGGCCTGGGTGTGCTAATACAAAATTCCCATTGTCCGTATAGCAGCTGAGGGTGTGCCGTTTGTCCGTATAAATCCTGTCCGTATAGCAGCCCAGGGCTGTTTTTAAAAATACCTCCCATTGTCAGTATAGCACCATCATATATTACTGATGTCTACTCCTGCTCTTACCACTGTTGTCACACTTACAAAGACGATCTCTCTTAAGACCAGAGCATGCAAGCTGTGAAGTTAAGCGGAGATGTCTAAACAACAACCACAGGAGTCTGCAGTTTTATCAATAAAGCACGACGAAATTTCTCTCTACATGAAATCACCTTAACGGTATTATACAATAAATAAAGGAATGCAAGAGTGACCACAATCCTCCGCTCGATTCGAATTTTCTCACGCGTCTTTTATCCCTTCAGAATCGCACGAAGACTGAAAAACTACACATATCCATTAAAAAAAACCAGTTTTTGAATATGATGACGTCATCAACCGTTATTTGTACTATCAGAACTTTAACTACACATTTAGTTATGGAAATTGATACAAAATTATAAAATGTTGCAATCTGAAATAAAAAACAAGTTAAACATTTTATTTTGTAAAATTCATTTCATGACGTTATTTAGCCCGTGGCACAAATGGGCTACTTCCCAGTGTTTGTGACCGTAATGGTGAAAAAAAAGGTTAATTCGCCGTTTTGGATTCATGCAATGGTCGTCCGAGAGTGATGAGAAGGTACGTTACTGTGTTTTGTAATGGATATGTGTAGTTTTTCAGTCTTCGTGCAATTCTGAAGGGATTAAAGACGCATGAGAAAATTCGAATCGAGCGAAGGATTGTGGTCACGCTTGCATTCCTTTATTTATTGTATAATACCGTTAAGGTGATTTCATCTAGACAGAAATTTCGTCGTGCTTTATTGATAAAACTGCAGACTCCTCTGCAACAACTGTCAATACACTATGTTCCAGTTAAAATTTTATAATGACTTGCGATGCTAAAC
>JAEAOA010002366.1:885000-962500 GCA_016746295.1 Potamilus streckersoni
GTTGAAATACTAATAAAGACAACATGTCCTGTAATTTGTACATGTATTGTATACTTATAGTTGGGATTTATACATGGTAATATGGTGACATTAGTAATTATATCCTTCGTTATTTAAAGTCTTTCCAATTCATACAGAATGATTATTTCTTGCGAAGAATAATTGCATTGCAGAAAGTCATGTAATTTCCTTTTCATTGAAATTAATGACTGCATATCCAAAATAATTGAACTTAGGAAAAAATCACGTTTTGGATTATTATATACATTTTTTTTATCCAACAAAGATATTTCATGCAAATAATATGTGTGTCTTTTTCTTTTTTTTTCACCATTTAAAAATTGCATTCATTCTTTGAATAATGGTCTCAAATATTTTTTAATTTTGTTTTGCAAGTGGAATATATACACTATGTCATCAACACACACCCACACGCGCGTTTGAAGAAAAGCACAAAATTCAAAACAATTAAAAAAATTACCATTGAAAATGCCAGTGTCCCATTTTGTTTTGTTTAGTAGCCTCAGGGTATTGATTTATTTCAGTAGATTTTAAGTCCTCCTCAGATAATTTCTTGAATTTTAGTTTATATCCTTTCGGGGTCTCAAAATTGACTGTCCCAGTTCCCACGCTATTATTGTACATGTTGTGTATGGCTGAGGTAACATAGATCATGGGGTGCGCGTTGAGGAAATTTGTTAATCTGTTGTTTTGCTTCATTTTCAGTGCTTTTAACATCCATCGCATATCATCGAATCCATTTCCATCTGCTTCAGTTTCTACCATTTAAAGAGGTATCAGAGCCTTCCATAGCTTCAAATATTCTAACATTACGTCTCTCTAATTATTGATTTATATGGTATTATGGAATTCGACGTACATGATGACGTTCACTGTCTCCTTCAGAGTTCATTCAAACTAAATTTCCACAAAAATTCGACATTATTTTAAACGGTGGAAATGTCCCTCGTCCCTGCCCTGATTAATGATGAAATCAAAGAAAGCTAAACGTAACTTCCTGCATAATCTTTGTAAGTAATTGCATGGCTGGTGTTGGTTTTAATTGTCCTGTGGCTTTGTAAAGGGACAAGTACGACCTCAAGTAAGCTAGGTTCGAAGGGTGTGGTACAAGAGGTCTTGCCATCTCGACTATGATCTTTTGCACTTCTAAGTGTTCTAACTCAATAAGATATTCCTCATAGGTTCCGTTGATGGTTTCCATACGTTTTCATTCCACACATGAATCAAGATGATCGTTACTTTCCTCGTTTTCTTACTTAAAGATATTTTCCAGGTACGTTCAATAAAGTTAAGTATACATTGTACTGCTGACCAATTTTCTATTTAAGTCCAAATCCACTGAGATGAAGAAGGAATGCATACCATTGTTGACGGTGGCTACTTTGTCCTTGTATTCGAAATCGCCAGCACCGTCCTCTTTGGATATCTTGACTTTCAAGTACAAGTACCTGCTATTAAAATCTATGTAATCTTCTGGCTGTACTTTGATTTCATATTGAATGAGGACTGATTCTGAGTCCTTGACAGAGAAAATCGGATGAAATTTAATCAATTAGGATTTGTGAATTATCATCGTGGTGGGTAGCTTGGCAAACAGATCTTGTTCCCACTTAAAACAGGTGCAATATTTCGGTCATCATATTTGCGTTCTTGTTGTAACTTTATTTAATAATTAAATTAGTCTAAGTCTCGGCGGTTCTTCATTTTTTAGTTTTTTTAGCTCTCGGAGTGAGAAGTCCTATGTAGAGGTTTCGTTGTCTCTTTCTACCTTGTCCTTGCTGTGCCTGTAGTGAAGCAAGAATGATTGACTCAGTAGAGTCTAAGGCATTTATAGAATTTTCTTCTCCCGTTTGAAGCAAGATAATTTTACCAATTCTCAAGAAAGCTTGTTTGGAGTTCTGTTGGTCTATTTGACACTTTTGAAACTTTTTTTGTCTTGTTTCAAAAGCGGCATCTTTTACGACATGCACTTTACGTGTCTCCATCGGTTTCAAAACAGGAGCCATCGAACGAAAAGCCATATCCTCATTTTCGAACGACTCAAATATAGATTGGATACATGATTTGCAAGCTGTTAGATAATTGGTTTCGAAAATGGATTTTCACCGTAACTTTTCCTTTGAAGAAAAGGAAATTTTTTGTTCTATATCTTCTTTCATAGAAATGTTGAGATTGTCGAACTTCGACCTACTGAAGGGTAGGTAGTGAACACATAGAAATTTGCGGTGAACGCGATAATTGTTTCAAGCTTCCTCATCAGCGTTCATCGCAGAATCAACTTTAAAAGGATTGAGGCGTAACAACTGTACGGAGTTGTGTCCTCCGCGTTATACTCCACTACATCGGAGTGCACAAAAATCAAATCGTCGTGAGTTCTGTTTTACCGGGGATCCAAGACCCTTGTAAAATCCATAGTGCTGATGATCTTCGGTATTACATTCTTGCTTACCATTTGTGGATGTCCACCAAAAATTTCAAAGAAACCACCATTAAACGTGATCCACAACGTTTCAGTGACCGGAAATATAATGATTGTGCGACAAGCCACTTTACGGCACTCACTTTTTGCTGTTCAGAGCTTTCCATAATACTTTCTTCAACTTGTGAACAGTCGTATCAACCAAATATTAACAGCTGAAATGATAGTCGGTTTTAATTTTCACACTATAGATGCTTAATAATGGATTGTTTGCTGTCTTTTATGTCATCTGAAAACTTATTTTATTCATCTCTTGTTACAACTGATCGCACAGGATTTCGAGCTCATACGTGTTTTGGCTTTCAGCGATGCTTTTGATCTGTAGGGTTAATCGATGCAATTGAGGTAAACGTATGCCTTTTAATAGCTTTTTGGCAGCACGATGCAATTTGGAAACTTATCCGTGTACTGCATGACAGATGGATCGCAATAAATGCTGGCTAACACCTTCTCTATTTCTTAATAAGTTATCAAATCATCACTGATGCTACTCAGGGTGGGGCGAGTGAGTGATCTAGAAATTGCTTTACGAATTCGATGTGCCACCGGAGTAGTAGCCTAAGGTCGTGATGGTGTTAAGGAGAATGTTTATGTCTTCTTTTTTTCACTTCTAGTTACTCTTCGTTCCTTTTAAATTCCGTCGATGGAGGAATGGACATCATCTTTTTAACCCATGCTTTGACGTCTACTAGTTGAGGTATAGTTGGAAGGGTCAACAAGGACGCTGTATTATTACTAGGGATGGGAGCTGATGGCGGTGTTTGAAAGACTTCTGATGCCAAATCTTCCTCTGGTATCAGTGGGGCTGATTCTGTCTTGACCGCTGTCGTTGGTGGTGGTGGTGGTGGGAGTGTTGTAGATGGACGTTTCATCAGTATTTTAAAATCTCTCAGAGTTCGTAGGGCTCATTCTTCTATAGAAGGTGCTTTGTGAGCAGCGGTCACTGTCTGCTTAAGAGGAAGCGGGCGTCACCGCTGAAGGAGAAGATCTTGAATACGCGGGTTTCCAATTGTTCATCAAACTATGAAAAAAAACCCGTATACAATTGGGTTTGGTAGGCATCAGCAGCAAAGGAGAAGTCGAAGAACTTCATATTATTGGAAACACGGCAACCGTTTCAGCCGGTCATGGTCTGCAAATGTAAAGTTGTGTCAAGTTGTGGGTAGAAGCTCTCTTCTGTTGGTTTTACTTTTATTTTCTCTGAGGCTGTGACCTTGTCTTGACATCTTTGCTCTTTTTCTTGTGGGAAAGTCCGACAGTGACTTTTGTCTTGGGGAGAAGTTTAGGTAAATGAGGATGACATTTTGAGAGGGAGTGAATAATGAAACCTCCTTAGGAATCGCTTCCTCCAGATTTCAAAATTATTTGCTTTTTGGTTTAAATGCAAGGATTAAATAGTTGCGTAAATGCTACTTTGTTTCTCTCATAAAAGCGTTCGGTTTGATGTGTAATGTGAATGATGCCTTGCATTAATTGAAGTGCTCTCAAAGCAAACCAGCATAATACTTCTTTGAGATTGTCTACTAATACAGGAGCACATATTTGTGTTTTTGTTTTCGCTACAGGTGTCGTACAAAGCAAGAATCAATCAGAAGGGAAGATGAAACTGAAGGAATAGAATAGATATCATGTTGACGATGTATGATAGACTGAATGTGAACGAGGTCTTTATAGACTTAATTTGGTTGTTGTTGATGATTAGGTCGACGAGGGGGACGTGTACACGACAGGCAGTGGTGAGACAGATGGGTAGGAAATCGCAAATAATCGAGGATGGTTGGTTTGAAATCCACTAGTAAATAGGCATGTGTGGTTTGAGTGGCATCGTCGTACGCCTGAGTCAGCCAAGGCATTCCGAACTGTTTGGCTAAGACCTGCACGTGCGATTTTCTCATGGCGATTAAAAACGACTACTTAATTATCATTGAGACTGATGTTGAGATGTATTGTTATTGGGTTGAAACAAATTTGTGGGTGATGTAAATTGCACCGACATTTCGATGATGCTCTTTGCGCTTAAAGCACAGTTTAATTTCTTCGTCTTTTCCTAACATGTCGTTAAAGATGACAAGATGTGTTTGACTGACTCCTTCGCCATGAACGCATTCCACTAACACAATGGAATAGCCTCGACTTTATCTCAGAAGGCTGTATGCCGATTGCCAGTTTTTGTGATACCACACAATCGATTGAGGCGTATGATCGATCAAATGATATTTATGTTCTGTCAAACTTTTGACAAAGTCGGTTTTGCCTGAATCGCTGGGTGAGGCAATTAGGATTTTAAAGAGATGCCTAAGATAAAAGGCCTCCCAATTAGCACAATCTACGATTTCGACGATGACTTTGAAAGTGGAGGAGGAGGGAGAAGAGACAGCAGAGGTAGTGGTAGTAGTGTAATGATATATGACTTTTGACATAAACACAGACAAGATTTTTTATACTTTTTCCAGGACACGTTATTGCAATATTTAAATGTGAGCAAAACGAAACACAAAAATAAATAAAAGAAAAATTGATAAGTACATGGATACTGAAAATTTGAAGTCAGGATTACAAATTTGTTAAAAATTGTGCCACTTCTTTTGTCCAATAGTAGAAGCCCAGTCACATGCTATACAAACATCGTCTTACAGATCTTCATTTCTTAAACGTTGAGGAATCTTTTCTTACCGCAAAACTTTTAACAGATGGAGTCTCTCTTGTACATTGAAAGGGACCACGTTCATGTTTAGGGTGTTGTGTAATGTTCCTAAATGATCCCCCAAGGAATTGGCTGGTAAAGCAAATCCCAGAAAGTAGGTCTCTTAAGACGCACACCACACGTCGACCCCAGTTCAATGGATGCAGTTCTCGTAACATGCGATGGCAATCCTCCACTGTTTGAATACTGTCATTGATTTCCTTCTGTGGTCTCTGTTGTATCACGAAAGATAAAGGTCTTGGCTTGGCAGAATGTTTAATACCATCTTTTTCCGAAGGTAACAAGTGTACTCTTTGCACAGAGCTAACCGTACTCCAGCAGCGAATCCAAATAATTGTATTCACTAATTTACACACTACGCATAGGATAAAGGTTTCATCTACAGTCAAACAGTTTTTTCCTAAAATATTTTGGTAATTCTCTATTTCTTCCCGTGAATTGGTCGTAGTATGTCCACTTTGCAAGCAGAAAGATGAGTGGTAACCAAAGTCTTCTAGTCTTCTGGTCCTCATCTAGTTCAATATCTGAACATTGGAACTCTTTCACATGAATCAACACTCTTACTGCATTTAAGTACTAGTAACGAATACAATTGTTCTCTGCACTTTGCTTGTATTTTAACCAAATCAAGGTAAATGCGTACTCTCAACTAGAAAGGCAAATTGGAATTGTGTCTTGCAAAGTATTTATCATAATTTCAGTCAGTATTTATACCCACCTTGAGGGACACTTTCGTAATCCTTGTTTTACTTCATAACTTCTAGAGCGAAAGTGATTGGCGTAGTGAGTAATGTCTGGAATATGTCATCCATGAAACGATCAAAAATGTGAATACAATCTTTTGATGAAAACCGTCTAAAGCGGAATTATCGGATGAACGCACACTTGTTAAATGACTTGCTTGTTTACTTTTGTCTATTTCTTCCTGTGAATTTCTCTACATAACAGTTTCCTCAGTCACCAATTGAGATTTTTCTTTGACAAGTCCCTACTACACTTCTTTGTAGATCTTCTTTTGCAATTCTTTTGGTAACGTATTGAATAATATTTTTTTCAAATGGGGTTTAAATATTTATTTAAGTATTGTCCCACTTTTGACTCCAAGCCAAACTTGATTCGTAAACGACATGGCATCTAACTTCAATGAGTATGTTCCACTAAAGGTTGGTAATGACAATTCGGAGATCATCGAGCATGCTCCAGTTAGCGGAATCTATTCTGCTCCTACTGTTATTACATAGTATTACTGAAGCACTTTACTTTATCCCCTTCACACAAGTATATAAATCCGGCACTAGCTTATTCTTCGGGATAAGTCATCCTATAAATTTTGGCCATTTTCCTCGGCGGGTTTGAATCGACTTTTAATATTCGTCTTTCCGTGTTCATTTCGATGAGGTTAAAGGAAAATCGACTTAGAGTTGGATCAAATTCGTAGGTCTGTAGCCGCATGGTTTAGACTAAAGGATGCCATCCACAAAAAAGTGAAAACGTGTATGATAATGAGTTCTTCCTGGGTGTGCTGACAATGTTGGTCTTAGTTACACGTTTTGGCACAAGTTCGACAACAGGGAAACATCATTTGTCCTTGTCAACGGTATGGTAAAACAGGATGGTACAAATTCGTGGAAGGCATCACTTTCCACTTTATCAATGTTTCATATTGTTAAATGATGTTCATTTCGATTTGTTCCGTTAGCAATTACGGGTGCCCTCTATGAGAGTGACAATATTTGCTCACGTAAAGATACAACGAAGTCACGTCCAAATACACGAATTCTTCTTTTTCTCCTTGTTGTTTTGGTACATCAAACAGGTAGCACTTGTACAAAATCACACTCGGATTCAGCGTATCTACCTACTTGTAACTTCTCTCGATTCACATCAACGTGGGACCGGTTTTAAATTAGTACTCTACTCGTGTTTCCACATTTCCCCAACTTTGTATCATTGCTGTTCTAATCTCAAGCGCCGCTGACATTTTGCCTGGTACAAGATTTCGATGGTCTGTTGTAAAATGTGATTGGTAGGGTTATGCTGATGTAGCATATCGGATATCGGTGAAATAAGCACCCGTCCAAAACAACCACCAAATACATTCTGATGGTCTTTTCGCCTCCACCCTTGCGGACATATTGTATCCATTTGGCTTCATCATCAGACAAATAATGTAACCAGGCTAGGGCTTTTACAGTGTATTAAGGTGTGACAAACTTCGGCGTTTGAGGGTTTATGACAGCAAGGATATTTTTGGACATGACAAGCTGGTGGTACACTAATGACCACTCTTTGATAATGTTACAGGCTTTTTTCAAAGGATCGATCCCTCCATGCTCCATAAACAGTTATCAAAATTTCTTCGTGAAAGTCGAAGGGGTCCGTGGCGTGAACGTGGTACCAAGCGTATACAACTTATATTTGTTCGGTGCGCATGTTGACTTGTATTATTCAGCCTAATTAGCTTTAGTATTCCAAATGTGTGGAAAATAGCTTTTGACCATTTAGGTCATTCCAAAAGATTAAGGCTTTCGATTCAAAGGCATGGCCATGCAGCTTATCAAATCTTTACGCAGCACTTGTCCCATTTGCATGGAAATGATTTTGACCCAGTTTAAAGTCACTTTAGGACGTTGGGTGCCTTGTTCCGAAAGTATATCAAAATAAATGGCCCATCCCATCCCAATAAATTGTGAGCCATCACCGTGGCATGGCAATGACAATCTCCGTAAAGTTCGATGTTCTCTTGGCAATAGAAAGAGCCAGTGACGTCCCTCCCAGTATTCATTTCTCTCCTAACCTGACAAAATGATGGAAGAGCCATATAACATCGAACTTATGATCAGATATTTGCTAAGTATCATAAGAAAGCCGAAGGACTACCCCCCCCTTATTTCGACCTAAAAGTCATGATACTTACTATATCTATCAGAAGAAAGGGTATTTGGGTATAGAATGTCAGGACCGTTAAAAAGCATGGCAATTATCAAAGAGACAAAAGTTAAGATACCTGATATTGTTGTCAAGAGAAAGGACATTCTTCTTCAGACTGCCCTAATAAACAAGAATGTTTCTTTATCCGTTTTATCTCCTCTATGACTCTGTCGTTCCTTATATTTGTTAATAATACATTACTTATACATTTTTTTTTGTTCTATTATCTTTCGAAATCTCCTATATTGTTGTCTTTAATTTCTCAAATTATATTAAAATATCTGGCAGTTCATTTTGTATAAAATCAATACTGAACAGTGCTCACATAATCCTTATCGTTTGGGTGAGCCCGGTTCTGCTTCCATGCTCCCTGATACCACTTCTTTAGGTTGTCCATGCCTAAGTTAATTGTTACAGGTTTGTGATCTGAAATATTTTCAATATTTTTAGTTAGTATCAGACAATTTTATTGGCACGTGTTTTACAGGTTACTGAAATATAAAATTTATATAAACGACTTCCTTTTGTTTGGATATACATATTTGTAAATTCTACCTGATCCTTATTTACAAATCATTATATATCTATCAAGTTATTGATGTTCTTAAAAGTGTTAATATAATGGCTTGCCACTACATCTGAACATGACATACCTATATATCTATTCAGATAATTATCAACTCAGTTAAATTCACCAACTATAATTTTTTTTAGTGCATAGTTTGTATATGTGATGTTAAAATGGAAATAAAAGAGAGGTTTTTTTTTTTCTTCTGATATTCATACCTGTAGGGACCAAAATATTAATGATGTTCCATTTGTTAATATTTATATGAAAATATCGACCCCTCATTTCTGCGGTCCTGAGCTTTACTTTAAGGTTTAATCCCTTTGCGCTGCGTCTAATAATCCAGGATACCCAAGATTTAATCCACGAGTTATGCTCGTTTGCAAAACCTAATGCATTTAGTTTTTCCTCTAGCTTTTGTATTATTGCTTTAGACGCATTGTGATTTTCTTGTACGAATATAATATCGTAATGCTTTGATAGGTAAATTAATTCATATATTTTTCCATTTATGCAGTTACTATTAACTGTGAGAATTTTGAAATTTAATCCCATATCTGTTTGTGATTAGATTATTTTGTTTGCATGCTTACAGGAAAAATAAAAATGTATTATTATGCTGTCGGTACATTTTTTATTCTTCAAGAATGATACATGTTTTTTTAATCCTTTCCCCTCTTGTGAGAGAAACAACCCTTTTCTAGCTTCTTTTTCTTGCTCCCCTTTAGGGAAGGGACTTTGCCCTACATAGTCTTCTGGTGTTCTATTTGCATTTTAAAAAAGTCTGAGATTTCTCTCTCTGTCATGCCTCTTGGTGGTGATTGTCTTTTGTTTCGTTCTAAATGTCATTTTGGGGTATAAGTCAGGGGTGCCCGCATTTCCTTCTCCCCGTTGTTTGTTTCTTTCCTCCCCCTCGAGCCATGCCTGGGGAAGAGACTTCTCTCTGGATTGGACTCGTACCCACTCCTTCTGATAAATTCTCCGTTTTGTTAGTGTTATCTGCCCCTACACTCTCGTTAACAATGTTGTGTGAGGCTAGACTGGTCTTCACTAGTTCGTAGAATGGAGCGATGGTATTCTCTATTAATATAATTTATATTATTTTCCTCTTTTCTTTCTTCTTTTCTTTTTGTTAAAGGAGTTTTTGCCCTTTTTAATTGCCTTTTTTCTCTGCTGAAATGGTTTGTACAGAGCTTTGCTAGTTGCTGAAGATTGTGCTAGGGGTTTGGTCCCCCATTATTGCTTCAATTTGCGCATCTGGCATTTCTAGTTGATAATCCATATTAGTTTGTTTATCTCCGGTTTCTTCCACCAGGTCTGGTATCTCTTGGAATTCTTTTGCTACCTCCTCGTCCATTTTCAGCACTTGAGACGCGTATATCTTTTGTTTTGTGGGATTGATGCATTACCTCGGTAGGTGCACAGAGTCCACTTTAAACAAATGAAAGTCACTTCGTTACCTTCACCTGCTCTCCCCGAGAGATATAGATAAATGTTGAATTATCTACTCTCAGATCGTCGATGCTGATCCATACGGATATACCAATGTGTGGTAAATAATCATGGAAAGTTATACCGCTCTCTTAGACTTGCGTTCACTTAGACAAAGTATCTATGAGAAAAGACAAGGCTGACTAAAGAGAGTCCTCATCTACTGACCAGAAGCTAGAAGAACTTTGAGAAATAGAAGATCTATAAGATGACCTTTATGTTAATAACGGAATGGTGTTAACATAAGAAACAAAACGACATTTTAAGGACAACTTCATTACGTCGACAAGATTTAATCAAAGTAATTTGCATTACCTGTGTGTCTTTCTTTATTATTTGTACATGTGTTATGTCTATCCAATCATATGTTCCGACACACTATGCGTTCTAGCTACTTTTTCCAAATTTTTTGAGCCGACCGAGCAAAGCAGTTGCAAATTTGTTTCAATAACGTGACATCACTGTACCTGTTCTATTCCTATCGTTCCTATACAGTCTATATGATAAATTCTCATTGACCCGATACAGAACCACAATGTTAAATTCTCAATAGAACCCGAAGGGCAAACACCCACGCTTAACAATAAAGTATTATAGACACTATATCTTCCTAGCATATATATATATATATATATATATATATATATATATATATATATATATATATATATATATATATGCTGTATATAGTTCAATATTCCACGAAGAAGGCCATCGTTATCACCATATTATTACTACTAACGTCATTATACATTTTGGTATTAGTGGTATAATCTTGAGTCTGACATTACAGACACCGAAAACAATGAATTAATGATATCCAGATTTACATGCATAAATCCGAAATAAAATGTACGTAACCTGTCTTTATCCATGAATATTTACGTGCGCACATACCTACCTATCTACCTACTTACCTACACACCTACCTACCAACCTACCTACCTACCTACCTACCTACCTACATACATACATGATGGTGAGAGGTCGAGCATGGGTAGGTCGTCGTTTTACTGTTGTTAACCATTTAAGTGACAACTTTAATGCGATGATAAACAATAAATATCCTAGGGTTGCATATAAAATAAAGGCAAATGTAGGCAAAAGTCGACACTTCGACACTGCACAAACCACCAAGATGTTTAACATATGCATGAAATAGAAAGGGTCATTAGTATTTCAAATAAACGTACTTCATAAGTTATTGTTTATGCCCTGAACTTTTGATAGCGATATCGTACGACAAAAACAATTTAACTCTACCAGGCATATATTTTTAAATAATCGGTTTTCTTAGCGAAGCAGAAAAAAGATGTATTTAGCAAAGGTTAAAAGAATGTTTAAAATAAATGAGTATCGAACGGGGTAATGTAAATATAAAAGGTGTTTAATAAATGTTAAACATTATATAAACAACATGATTGCATATAATGTGTTTTGCTGCTAACCGTTTTATCTAAATAAATCTATTTATATACGTATATGCATTCAAGAATGTATACATACATCAATCATACATACATGCATGCATGCATGCATGCATGCATGCATACATACATACATACATACATACATACATACATACATACATACATACATACATACATACATACATACATACATACATACATACAAACATACATACATACACACACACACACACATACACACATACATACATACATACATACATACATACATACATACATACATACATACATACATACATACATACATACATACATACATACATACATACATACATACATACATACATACATACATACATACATACATACATACATACATACATACATACATACATACATACATACATATAAAAATGCAATGTCACACTGGTTATGGTATGTGCACTTTAGCAAGGCAATAATAATATCTAGCAAAAATCCAAAGTTCAATCTTTAAATAAAAAGATGAATTTGTGTCAAACATTTGGAGTAAATAAGACAACTGTATTAGCAGGTATGGCCTACAAGCAAAATTACTTCGATTCCATACTGTTATAGATAAATGATTATCAAACGGGGTAATGTAAATATTAAAGGTGTTTAATAAATGTTAAACATTATATAAACAACATGATTGCATATAATGTGTTTTGCCGCTAACCGTTTTATCTAAATAAATCTATTTATATACGTAGATGCATTCAAGAATGTATACATACATCAATCATACATACATACGTGCATGCATGCATGCATGCATGCATGCATGCATGCATACATACATACATACATACATACATACATACATACATACATACATACATACATACATACATACATACATACATACATACATACATACATACATACATACATACATACATACATACATACATACATACATATAAAAATGCAATGTCACACTGGTTATGGTATGTGCACTTAAGCAAGGCAATAAGAATATCTAGCAAAAAAGCAAAGTTCAATCTTTATATAAAAAGATGAATTTGTGTCAAACATTTGGAGTAAATAAAACAACTGTATTAGCAGGTATGGCCTACGAGCAAAAATACTTCGATTCCATACTGTTATTGATGTCATTGAAGTTATACAACATGTATTGTCAAGACATGATTGTGAGAGGTCGAGCACGGGTACGTTGTCGTATTTCTGTTGGTAAACATTTAGATGATAAGTTTAATGCGATGATAAACAATAAATATCCTAGGGTTGCATATAAAATAAAGGCAAATGTAGGCAAAAGTCGACACTGCACAAACCACCAAGATGTTTAACCTATGCATGAAAATAGAAAAGGTCACTAGCATATCAAATAAACATACCGCATAGGTTATTTTATATACTCTGAAATTTCAGATAGTTAAATCGTACGGGTACGTTGCATATGATTTTGCTGCTAACCGCTTTATATAAATAAATATAGGTACGTAAGATCATGCGTTCAAGAATGTATATATACATCAATCATACATACATGCATGCAAACATGCATACATGCATACATACATACATACATACATACATACATACATACATACATACATACATACATACATACATACATACATACATACATACATACATACATACATACATACATACATACATACATACATACATACATACATACATACATACATACATACATAATTGACACTTTCACCTATATGACCTTATGACGTCCTTGTTTGGAGTTACATTTAATATAAAAGGAACAGTCAGTGACATAAACAGCAGACATCAACTTGAGGAGAACCTATTTCTCTTGACATTGTTTTCAAGATTTTCCAGCCATCGAAGTTGTCAACATTAAGGTACGTTCCAGAGCAGCTCAACATCAAGTGAAGAAGTTAGGTAAGATTTTATGATGAAAAATCTAAGGACACAAAACAGTTAATATGTAATGTGGCATTTTAATTTCATTATTTAGTCCGATGTTAAGAATTTTCAAACAGCAACAACATGTTTCTAAAAGTTGATCTTTGCTCATAAATATCAGTGGATCCAGCCCCATGATTCTCTCTATCTTTCTCTCTCTCTTAGTGTCTGTGTATATATATATATATATATATATATATATATATATATATATATATATATATATATATATATATATATATATATATATATATATATATATATATATATCCATCCATCCATCCATCCATCCATCACAGCAAAATCCGATTTAACACAATAGTCTCTCCAAATATGCCCGCCACAGAATAAATTGTCGAGTAATTTCTTAGCTAAGGCATTAGATTCTCCAGACAGGAGACAAAAAACTTCTGTTTGACGCGGTCAATCAAACATCATTTTAAAAGGACATCTGGAGACCAGTATTTGTCAACGGTAGTGTTCTTAAATGCAGCAAAACTACTAGCAAGTCGTGCGTTATTTCTTTTTAAACAAACGTTAAGAGTCTCTTATTACACTTTTACACGACATTTCTTGTTTGAAATCTTTATTTTGAATCAGTTTACTTGTTCCATTCCAGCTGAAGAATGATACATATCCATTGCACCAAAAAAAAAAAAAGGCTGGCACAGAGACCAATTTAGAAAATGTTTCTACCTCAAATGACTAAAAACGTCTAAATTATAATATTCAGAAAATTTCCTTTGCCATCGGTCGGAAAGGGTTTGTGTTTATAGTATGCGAAAGTTACACGTGTGTAAGCAACCTCTGCTAGAAGAAGGGAAGCCCTAAATATTTGACTATGTTTGTATTGAATTATAGATATTAACATGATAATAACATCATTTGTCATACAGCTGTTGTTCAGATACATGGTCTGTATTTTCAACCTTTGGCAAATATGCTCCATTACATCAAAGATACATACATACGTGTGCACTATTAAATACTTATAACCCTATTAATAGTTTTCGTAATTAGGAGTTTTCAATTCCAATTGAGCAGACGAAGAATATATTTGCACTGACAAGCATAAGTAAGTTAAAAGTTAATATCCTAGAGGGAAAATAATTTTGATGCCACTTTCAAACTTGCGTAGACAGCTGTGATGAAATGAAACACAATAAAATATGCTAATGAGTAAATTTTAATATCAAAATTTCGTGTAATAATGATGAAGCCTTTGCTAACTGATCTTATTTATAATTTAGGTCTTACCCTGAAAGATGATGAGCAAATCAATTCTAGTAATTTTACTAGTTGCGATAGATTGCATCGGATCACAATATGGCATTAGTGTTACACGGTATAGACCACCAACTCCTCCGATCGAGCCAGAGCGTACGGCTGGCAATACCATATGTCGGCCAGACAACCAGTGCGGATATCATAATGGAACCAAATATGCTTGGTGCTACACGGATTACAGCGACTGGTGGGGTATGTGTTGTACTGATAGCTGCAGGCAGGGCGGTAAGAATTACTGGTGGTGTCCATCTGGAAATTCGTGGCAATACTGTGGTGGCTATCCATCAAAAGATGTCTTAGGAAGACCATGTCTTGAAACACATCAATGTGGCATGCACTATGAAGACGGAGAAAATGGAAATTATTGGTGCCTTGTAGACCTGAGACGAAACTGGGGCTATTGTTGTGCACACCATTCGGCATGTGATTACTATGGCCAGAGCTATACCTGGTGTTATATCAGTGGTCATACAGATGATTACAACTGGGTGCATTGTACAAAATGAATCAAAGTAAAGTCCTATAAACTGACAAATATAGCTACGACATACCAAACCAATGTAACGACGTCGATCTAGAAGCTCAAATCTATCTATCTATCTATCTATCTATCTATCTATCTATCTATCTATCTATCTATCTATCTATCTATCTATCTATCTATCTATCTATCTATCTATCTATCTATCTATCTATCTATCTATCTATTTGCTTATGACAGCACTTTACTGTTTATAAATCAACTTGGAATCATAACATATTTTTTCTTGTGTTTATATTTTAAAATTATTTTGTGGGTATACTAGGAAGGATCGGCCTCAGGTGCCAAATAATTTAGGTACGTCCATGTGTACTGGGCCAGATAATTTGATTACTGATGCTCAACCTTACTGATAAAGAGAGATTGACGGAGATATAGTTTACATACATACATACATACATACATACATACATACATACATACATACATACATACATACATACATACATACATACATACATACATACATACATACATACATACATACATACATACATACATACATACATACATACATACATACATACATATGAAAATGCAATGTCACACTGGTTAGGATATGTGCACTTTAGCAAGGCAATAATAATATCTAGCAAAAAACCGAAGTTCAATCTTTAAATAAAAAGATGAATTTGTGTCAAACATTTGGAGTAAATAAAAAAAACTGTATTAGCAGGTATGGCCTACGAGCAAAAAATACTTCGATTCCATATTGTTATAGATGTCATTGAAGTTATACAACATGTATTGTCAAGACATGATTGTGAGAGGTCGAGCACGGGTACGTTGTCGTATTTCTGTTGGTAAACATTTAGGTGATAAGTTTAATGCGATGATAAACAATAAATATCCTAGGGTTGCATATAAAATAAAGGCAAATGTAGGCAAAAGTCGACACTGCACAAACCACCGAGATGTTTAACCTATGCATGAAAATAGAAAAGGTCACTAGCATATCAAATAAACATACAGCATAGGTAATGTTTTATGCTCTGCAATTTTTGATAGCTAAATCGTACGGGTACGTTGCATATGATTTTTCCGCTTACTGCTTTATCTAAATAAATATATGTACGTACGTATATGCATTCAAGAATGTATACATACATCAAATATACATACATGCAGGCAAACATACATGCATACATGCATACGTACATACATACATACATACATACATACATACATACATACATACATACATACATACATACATACATACATACATACATACATACATACATACATACATACATACATACATACATACATACAAACATACATACATACATACATACATACATACATACATACATACATACATACATACATACATACATACATACATACATACATACATACATACATACATACATACATACATACATACATACATAGCAGCAGGGAGGGTGAACCCTACAAATTTTTACGACGAAATCGATTAAAACCTCAGAATGCCCAATAGAGCCTTCCTACGAAATCTCATATTTTAACCAAAAAAAATAAATAAAGACCCCATTTTACAAATGGAGCCTTAGTGATTTTTTCGTAAATATGTTGTCATAACCACCCTCAAATTGCTGCCAATAATTGCTATCATTGTTGTCATAGCCCTCCCTGCTGCTAAAAGGATTTCAGGGTTAATACAAATGATTTAACCGAATATTTGATCAAGTCCAATACGATATCGTGACCGAGGGTCGTGTAAATTTATTGTTATAAATCCATGTGGGACTGACTGAGCATGACTAAAGTAATTTTTGAATCCATTGAAGTCCATAGCAGAACACCATGTCTGCCAAATATTTCGTAGCGTATGTGTATCAACGCCGTTGAATACAGCAAGAATATTGCAGTTATCGCGAATCACTTTTGGAATCTGAGTGTAGCGTTGAGTGACATATATCACGTCAGTGTTTTTATGCCTACCTCGTGAAAATATTCTAGCAGGGTTTTTTTGATTATCTAACATCACATCATCGTACACTACAAGATTGTTTACTATATGTTATAATGTTATAAGTGTAACTAAGTGACTGTTGCAATTCTTGGTTTCGTCCTTTAGTTACTAAGAAGATATCTGTTCAATATACAATTTAAAACGTTACAGTATTGTATGTGTCATAATTCATAATAATCCAGTAGGTATAAAATAGACTGGCTATTTATTAACGTGTATATTACATGTAATAGATTTATTCATATAACTGCTTACGCTTTTTTTACTTATCCAAATTATGTTCATAACGTGAATCGTACGTCACTAGTAGATATTACGTTGCCTATAAAGCATTTACGGAATTATATGGAATATAAATCTTACTCTCAAAGAAAAGAAAACAAAAAAAAAAAAAATAGAGATAGAATTGAGACAATCGTATGTACTCAATGATTACAAATAATTCTTATTCAGGAGATTTCCTTCACGATATATTTTTGTCATGTACATGTACAAAATGCACGGAATCCTGTATGCAATGTGAAAGTAAAAATATATAGATCTTTCAAAATGCAACATTTTTTATTTCCTCAAATATCAATATGATTATTAATTTGATTGTTTGTATAATGACCCGACTATGATTAGTTTACTTCCAACAAGTGTATATGGTTTACAATATTATTACTGCGATAAAATTAAAATATTTGTTTAAATAGTACATATCATGTATATTAGTATTTGTATAAATAAACTGTAAGAATAGTTAAATAGATGTTACATTTTCATCATCAGTATTCTGCTTGATTCCAACTATAGTTTTTGGCATAACTACCTTTCCTATTGTTTTATTACAACATAACAGTTAACATTAGTTTTTATACATAAAAATCGCAGAACAAAATATACATCTTATCGCCTTAACATAGAAAGACAATAAAGGCTATTTCAGACAATTTTATATTTTATGTAAAGTTTTTCCCATCTTCTGTGTAAACGCCTGAATCGCATCCACTTAAAATGTTTGCGCTTTGAGGTGTGATAATGACACAGAAAGAATCAACGCTAATCTTGCTATTCAAAGTTATTAAGGTGGCGCGGAGACTGATGTTGCAGGCTACTTGAAAAAATGATCTTAAAAGGGTGAGAAAATGGTACAGTACAAATAATATATTAAAGATATTACATAAAACGTCACAATTAATGGTAATGGATAGGAATCAAAGGATTAAAGGGGTTACAAAGCATCTCTATCATGTGCTGATGTCATCATCAGTTTATATCTCAATCTAAAACCATCCAAGAGGAAGTCCATCTATTACGGGGCATAGGCACTGAAGAGTTGTATCACGTGACTTCTTATTATAGCTATTAGAATACTACCTCGACAAAATTAGTCCCTAAAAAATGATTAATTTCCCCGGATAGTTTCTTGCCCGTTTTAAATGCTGATTATATTTAAAAGAAAAGCATTAAAGCCTACACCGAAAATCGAACGTTATTGAATTTTATCTTCTAGCATTTAGCCTCACATGACAAGATTAATACATTTGTCAAAAACCTCACATGCACCACATCGTAGTTGATTTAAATGCTTTACCAAGCTTTAGAGATATTGTTATTTACTGTTAAATGTTGAAATCATTAAAACAACATTTGTGTTTGGTTCCAAAATACACCGCGAACGTAACAAAAATACACATGATAACGATATTCAAACGAGATATACTAAAACATCATATATATATATATATATATATATATATATATATATATATATATATATATATATATATATATATATATATATATATATATATATATATATATATATATATATATATATATTGTAAAACATGCTCCAGAAAATTGTATTCATCACAAACTCTGAAATCATATAGTACATCAACGTGCTTAGATGGTGAATTGGTTGACCTAATGATCCAAACCCTATGTGCAAATAATAATAATAATAATAATAATAATAATAATAATAATAATAATAATAATAATAATAATAATAATAATAATAATAATAATAATAATTATAATAAAGACTTTATTTCAGAAAAAAAAACAACCGAATATTACACACAAGATATGACACAAAATGACAACAAACAATATTAATACAATGTATGAAACAATCAATTATTGATGAATTACGACAGCAAGCGAAGTGGAATTCGTCTTTCAAGATCTTGCCATTACTTCTCGCTGTTTTACTTTAAATGACTATGACAATTTGCTTATCAAAATACAAAGGCTATTGACCTCTAACCACGTCATTGTAGTACATGAAATATTTGTTCATGGAAGAGCACAATACAAATTCATTAGTATGATTTAAAAAGTTGAACTTTAACATTTGTAGAAATGTTTTAACAGATCTTAAGTGCAGGTTTACTCGCAGGCAATAAGAAGGATATATCATTATATATCACATTGAACTAACAAATAAATCACATGCCCTAGGTACACATACTTATTGACAAGCAGCAGCTTTCCTTCGCAAAGCTAAAATTAAGGTATGGACACCTTTATAGATTTGGAGTTCTGAAACAGATATATTGAGCCTTTCTTTTAGCACTAAATTCAATATCATTTGCGAATGAGAAGCTCTTACATATTCTTCATAATTTTCGTAATCCACAAAATATGGATTATGCACAGATAAATAATAAACAAAAGTAAAGTTCGTAATAAACCTCCAACATTGCATCCAACAAAAGATATATCAAGCTCATCAATATATACTTTATACAGATATTTGGATTTAACTCCTTGTTGTACACACGAAAAGACATATTAGTTATATGACACCAATTAAACACAAATGTTTTTCACCCCCGAACGCTCTGATACATAAATCTCAAAATGCGCAAATAAAATCGCATTCCTAACAGCTAGAAACAGCGCGGGTGCATGTCTTAAAAAACATTAAATCTGTAAGTACAGAAAAACTATCTAATGTTTCAAATTCACGTCAGAAAACATATTGCCTTTATGACCCCAATGTGTTATATTTGCTGAAGTATATTCAGTTGTGACCATTTTAACTCGCATAAATAGCGACAAAAATTACTTCCTAAAAGCTATGCTCATCTTCTACAATTTAAGACACTAGAACTCGATAATTATAGAGCACATTCAATATGATTGTTATTATTGTGGCACTTTGATGGTCTAAAAGGATAAATGAAATATGAGAATCACCTTTGATAACATAACATATTGATATTTAAACAAAACAATTCAAAGGGACCTTTTATCACATGTCATTATATCACATAGCAAAACAAAATAATTTGAGATTAAATCAGATTATTATATTAATGTAAATCTGAAAGTTAAAACAGATTTACTTGTACAAAGCGATATCCCGTATCAATCTTCAATTTAAGCTGTCAGCTACATAATTTCATTTATTCCCCTCACTGTCGTTGCGTCTGCTTGTATGCGTACACTTATAGGTGGATGCAAATTCTTATGTATGAATTTATGCACGCATATATACATTTGAAATTCATTTCCTTCGGCTGTAAAGTGTAACATTCTTTATCGGTTCAAGTAGCACAATACTGCAGTTGTAAACATAATCCTGGAATTCTGTCAAGATTGGATTGACTTCGATCCATAGTTTATTTTATATACCATTTTTGCAAGTCAAATCCAAAGCATATCAGTTGAAAACAGACACACACTATCAAGTCTCGTCACTTTTCCTCCTAGTTGCTCAGTTAATGTTTCATTCGTTTTTATGATAGTAATGATTATACGCTATGAGAGGGAGAAGTGAAATGTTTATGCCAGACTGTATAACTTTGCACTGATCGAGATATATATTTAGTGCTTAAAGCTATCTCTCACTATTCTGCATACTAATCGTAAGAAAAAAGAAACTAACGTTATTAACCTTGGCGTTAATTGTGTCTATCTCTTGAATTAGCTTAACGTTATAAACGTATGTATACCTTGCTCGATGGATAGACTGGTGAAAACGGTCATGAGCTCACCAAAGAGTTAAAACCTCTACATTGAAAGACATTCGTTAACAGAAGAAGAAGAAGAAGAAGAAGAAGAAGAAGAAGAAGAAGAAGAAGAAGAAGAAGAAGAAGAAGAAGAAGAAGAAGAAGAAGAAGAAGAAGAAGAAGAAGAAGAACAAGAAGAACAAGAAGAAGCAAAAGCAAATATAGAAACAATTATGGGTACCGGATGCATATATTTTATTTTTGCCACAGTTTATATATATTTTTAATCATCGCTATCACCCTGACGTGGTTCCTATTCATCTACGTCTTGCTCTCTGTACCCGTCTCTGAAAAGGAAACAATCGTAATGCTCAAAATGTAGTAACTCATGTTCAAGTCAGTCAAGCTGATGATTGGGAAGTTTTACAGTCTACATATAGGCATATTAGCAAAAATGCAAAACAACACAAATTTTTATCAAGGAACACGATAAAAGCAAAAACATGTATGTATGTATGTATGTATGTATGTATGTATGTATGTATGTATGTATGTATGTATGTATGTATGTATGTATGTATGTATGTATGTATGTATGTATGTATGTATGTATGTATGTATGTATGTATGTATGTATGTATGTATGTATGTATGTATGTATGTATGTATGTATGTATGTATGTATGTATGTATGTATGTATGTATGTATGTATGCATGCATGCATGCATGTATGTCTGTGTATGTGTGTATGTATGTATGCATGTATGTATGTATGCATGTATGTATGTATGTATGTATGTATGTATGTATATATATATATATATATATATATGAAAACATTGCTTGAAGTGGTATAATAATAATAATAATAATAATAATAATAATAATAATAATAATAATAATAATAATAATAATAATAATAATAATAATATTGTACTCACGACATCTCTTTTATCACGGTTTCTATATTGGCTGGGATAGGAGACTTGATATAAATGAGGATGTAGTAGTCAGAGAAAACTCGTGGCGGCAGATATGGTACCTGGAATGCATCATGTACTTTGAACCGTTTTTTAAATTAAGGGTCATAATTCACAAAGCCAACATAATAATGATCACAGCCAACATTATATGATTACCGTATTATTCACGTTTATAAATTTTGGCTAAGTCTAAAATTAGGATAATACTAGAACCGAATTAAGCTTTATGCGGTACAATTTTTTTTCGGTATAATGTATGTACATTAAACAGGCTACACACATAAATTTAGAAATAGTAACAAACTTCCATTTTGTGTATACGCGGTAAATTGGTATCAAGTTTTCCTTAGATATGAACCAGTTTAAAAATGGAATAGTAAACATAAATATTTTCTACAGGCTACGGACAGGTTATACCTTAGTTTTAGCTAGCTTTTCCCCGCGAAGACACTCGCTGCCTTCAACACCGCTCCGTTTGTTGTAAAAAATCATATTTTCCATTGGGTTTTCATCTTTCGTGCCGAAGTTGAAACGAATCAACTGCAAAATAGAAAATAAAACGAAATCGTGCCTTGGCTGCATTATCTTTTACAGGATTACGTACCTCCACTTATAGTTACCTTTCGTAGAGTAGTATTTGGCATACAATATAATTACTCCAGTAAATGAGTCTGTTTAAGCTTTCTGTGATATTTTTCAAGATCTGTTTCCATCAATCCATATTACCAATTATCATAGCATTTGCAAAATGCTGATGAATGTATTATTAACGTTAAGGAATTTCTATTATTTATTGCACCCACAGACTGTGTAATGAAAGGTGTAAAACGAACCAATGTGTATCCCTTGCAGTTTGTTGAAGACAGTCATTAATGCACATCTTGACAGATTATTTATATTCTGCTTTGTTCTGACAGTTAGTTGATGATGACCATATTCCACTAGGCAACGTTACATTTAATGTTAACGTTAATGACATAACTTTAAATCAGCTTTAATTAGTTCGATAAATAATATTAGCATTGTTTAAATGATGTTTGTTTCATATATGGTCTTCGCGTTGCGTTAACATCATATTATTTTTATGGATGGATTGGGTGCGTTTCCATAACAGAGGAAAGAGGATGTAAAATAACTTTTATTATTGAAGTTGGGGCAGTTAAATGTGACCTTTTCAACTTCTCAATCTTTGGAACAAGTTATGATTATAACACTTGAGATTGTGTTATTTATAGTGTTTATATGACCTAGAAGGAATATAGTTGGATGGCGTTTGTAGTTTTGGATGGTCGCAATTGAATATAGGTTTTGGATATACTTTTGTAGGTATTTAGGCATTTTAAAGGGTCACAGATGAATATACGATGGGGTGGGTGGGTGGATGGGCGCGTTTTGCAGTGTAGATAGAGTTTGGGAATTCGAGAATACATATGATTTGGAATGAAGGATATGCCCTTCCCCATTTATGTAACTCGAGTGTGCACATCGAGTCTGGGCCAAATATTATATAATCACGATGGTTTATGAGACAATTTTGGGATTTATAATTAATATGATTTTCGGGGGCACGTATAATAGTATTTTAATATTTGTTTAAGTTATCGGTGATCGAGAAGCTTTAGGAGTTGTACTTGAGTACATTTGAATTCGTTTCTGAATGTGCGTCCTTAATTGTTTCATCACTTCAACAATAACAAGCATATTATTGTTTGATGTCTGTAGTCATAAGTATTGAGTATATCCCCATGCTAAGTTGGTGTTTTAAGGTGACAGGCTTGTTTTAGTTGCATTGCATACTTCCATGCAATAGTATTCATTCTTTAAATAGTGTATCTCATGTTATATCTCTATGTTGTTATTTGCTTTTTCCATCCATTAGTGATTTTCTGTACAGTGCATAGTTTAATTATGTTTCAACAATAAGCATTCCTGCACCTTTTCCTTCATTAGCTGGTTTTCGTTAGGAAGAAAACAATATGCACTTTGATGATTGTCTGTGTAATCATTTCTATTGTAATACGAAATGTTTTATGTCTAGGTAAAAGTTCCTTAATTTTGTGTTAGATTCCACCAGTAAGTCATCTCAATCTGAAAATTACAAATTCATATTCCCGCCGTATTTCCTTTAGGACGATTAAAGTAAAAGTTATACACTAAACACCTAGGTGTAGCGCAGACGACCGGTAAATATGGATGAATTAGGGACTTATTATTTTGTTAATTCTATGTATCTATATCACATATTAGTCCAATATGTTATTTTGATTCATCCTGGGTTTGTCACCCTTTTCTGGCATTTGTAAACCTTACAAATTTTAACATTAAGATTATTTCTCATGTTCAGTATCGTGTCAGCAAAGAAGGGGCTATTCAATAGTTTAAGGAAATGGTTTTCAAATTCGTTTTTAGATCGTTCTCTTAGGTTCATGTTATACTAGATGCATTGTCACTTCTATTTTGACTTTCAAACTGCTAAACACTGTGGATATTTCATATTCATGCCTAGACTCAGATATAATTCCAGATTGCTGTAGTGAACCGCTTGTTGCTTCTTATTAATTAAATTTTGGACAAACTTGTCTCGGTTGATAATCTATCTAATAAATTAACTAATGCTACTAGGTTGTTTGTTAATTTTATTCCCAACATGATTTTTGTGACAAGCGTAATGGATGAGTATTCTGCCTTTCAAGTAATTTATGAATATTATATTCTATCTCATAATCACCATCAATGCCAGCAAGTATATTATCAGCATTAATCAATTTGAACCCAGACGTTGGTACCATGACGACACTATAACGATTTTACAAATGGTATAGTTTCAGTCAGTTTTTTTTTTAGCAGGGTGGGTTCTAACGACAAACCACATTGTTGTTTGCTTTGCCAAATCTTCTTGACCAAAGTACATGTCATTGTCTGTTATGAGTTCCAGTTGGACGCCTGTCAGTGTCAATCAAGAATCATGTGCTATCATAGGGCATGTGAAATGTGTGGAAGAATCTGATCAATAATCTACGACTTATATTTCTCTAAAATGTTCATAAGTTACAGGCAAACCAGCGTTGTCATCCAAATGTGTAACATCCCATTTTTTTCATACCTCGTAATTATGCGTATACACCTTCCAGCCGCAGGCTTTTTAGGAGTGATGATGACACCACTCGGATTGTGAAATGCCACAAATGCCTGAGTTTTCTTAGGATAGATTTTTGTTCCAAATTAGAATCATAAGGAGCCGCACATATATATTTACGGGTAATATGACAGTAATTGCATACGTATTTGCCATCTACATTTCATGTTGCTGATGTTGCGAGAAGTTGCACTTTCAAGATCGTTTTCCCATTTTCATTTCCTTTTTTTTCTTTCATCACACACACACACACACATATATATATATATATATATATATATATATATATATATATATATATATATATATATATATATATATATATATATATGATTTTAACAGCATTTTTATGTGCTACAATTCATGATCATCTCATAGTATCACATAACCATGTAGACGTATCTGCATTGAGATTGTTTGGGTTCCTGTTCAGTATTATCGTATTTGATTATTTTTATTATGTTCATTCAATCCTTGAAAAGCAGCTTATATAATAAATGGACTTTCATTTGATTTCAATATTTTTATTTTTGTTTAGAATATATTCTCCATTGTCGGACAGCACAACCTTCTGGTGTTGGAACTGAATACAGATTGAATCATTGCCACAATTTTTCAGATGTTTATAGAAGCTAAAAACGGGGCCATATATTTCACAATGCCACGGATAAGTTCAAATAAGTAAATGGTTTTCTTATATCCGTATAAACTACTTTTTCTCAGCTTCTGATATTAATAATACTTTCTCTCCTTATTAATTCCTAATTCTAAATAAGGATAATCAGTCATCCCATCCAAACAATTGACAGTTAATTTCTTATATTGTTTTGTTCATACTTAGCATTATTTGTCAACGAAATCTAGAATATCATGCTACAAAACTTTAGCTTGCCAACATGAACTTTGCAACGGCATGAAAGCAAAACAACGCTTCAACAAACTGCATTGGGGTTAGAACCAACACATTTCAATGGAAGTGACAAATTGAAGGTGAAAACGACAAATAAAACGCATAGTAAAAGCTTCTTTTGAACTACTTCATCAAACATTTGTCACACACGCACACAACTAAAACAAAGAAAGACGACGGGCGGGGTGTTATTACCTAATTGTTCGCAGGCAATGTTTGAAGTTTTTCACTTGACAGGTGGATAACTATTGCTAGACACGTGTGGTAAATATCTTATTTCTTACCCAGAACAATGCACCCGACCACCCACCAAAACGTAAGAGAGACTAAGAAATTGTGAAATGGCCCACTGAAACTGAATTTTATAACAAATCTTTGAAAATATATGCATGGTAATATCATCGAAATGTATCACTGTTTTCACTGAATGAACATAATAAACATAGTGCATTAATAGTTTGTAGAAAGAGTTAATCGAAGATTTAATAGTATGACATTGAAGTAGGTTAGATCAAAAATGCAAATACAAATAAATAGCTTGACGTTTACCAGATATAATAAATAGGTATCGTATTACAAAACACTAGAGTAGTACAATGATGACAATATGGGGTGTTTAGAAACGTGATCACTGTGTTTATGTGAATCTATATTTGATGGAGAAAGAATAAAATAGGTGAAGTGATACAAGTCTGTATCTAGAAAAGGTTATACGCCAAACTGGACTGATTGATTGTTTGAAATTAGCAAGAATAATTAATAATCACATTGTTGTCTACTAATTTAAAGATTTTCTCATTCGAAATGAAGGCAGGTTTCATATACAAAATGAAGAAACAACAAAACATAGTTTCTTTAGAACATAAAATATTACTAAACGATTGTCAAGGGAATCGATCCCTAATGTGACTGAAATATTATGGGTCAAAATTTAATTCATCCGTACCATTTAAAGCTATGAATCATTTTAATATTTAATCCGTCAGTTATCTCAATTTGTAGTATTCAACATTATTCTCTGAGAAAGAAATCAAATATAGATGGAAAGAAATGGCCCATTCTTAATAACCTTTAAAATGCCGGAAAGATCTGATAAATGAAACAATCATTTGGTCCCGAATTCATGTGTATAAAAGAAATTAATCGATGTGGTCCACTGGTTATCCTTTATCCGAAATATCGTTCCAAATCCATTCCATAACAATGGCTACAAAACACCATACATGCTATGAAGTACACATAGTCAAATCATATTCATCCTTGACCTCCTAAAGCGCATATTCTGCCAAATAAAATCATATTCATTTTAGGCATTCTGAACGACAGCAAATACCGTGAAAGTACAAGCCAACATCATCTTAAATCAGGAATCCCCAAACACTATGTAAAGGTCAACAGATGGCAGCACAAGAACATAATCATTATAGGCCACTAACCACTATAAATACTATCCAGCTCATCAAATTCATCCCTGACCGTCTCAAACGCAAAAACGGACACAAGCACTTTCTCAAAAGCATAGTCATCTTTCAATATAACACTCAGCACTATCATACGCTTATTAGAAAGTTATCGTCTTTTTTAATGTATCTAAAGCACAATAACTAACGCGCGCGAACGTCATATAACCATATTAAAACAAGAGGCAAAGAAACAATATTTAGGCTAATTTTAAGTGACCAAACTCCCTCCCCACCTGCCTATAATCAGCCCAAAATACCATAATGATAATATTATCAAAAAATGTTGAAAAAGTGTGTCATTTTCTCCTACCCCGATAGTTACTGTAATGGGCACCCTAGTGATAAAAAAATGGCTATTCGAAATATTACTTAAATTACTGGTTTCAAGAGTGCGTATATGTGACTAGATATAGCACCCCCAAAAAACATAATGTTGACAGTGTCTTCAATTTGAATACTGTACTTGCATAAAAATGACGCTAAATATTAGGCTTATATGATAGAAGATGTTTGTCAGTCACTGGCGCACACCAGCTTGTATACATTTGCTTCACGGCTGTTAGCAGTACAACGTGCATGTTGTTTTATTTATCCTTGTGTAATATTTGTTAAAATATAGTGAGAGTAGACAAAATACATGACAAACGCAGGGATGTTTCGGAAAGAATACTAATATTCCAAAGAACGACCACTTTTTTGCATTATGTGTCCTTCAGTAAGATTGGGAACAGCCGTTACCTTGTGTCTCATTGCATTACCTTATTGTACGATTGATGTAATAGTTATATTCCATTTTGTATGAAAAAAAAAACAACAGAAATATCATCTACAAGACTAATGTGTCAGTTATTTCCATTATGCATTATCAAACATTGACTTACCACATTATGGATATATTCAGAGTAGTTCGCATCATTCTCTTGAAGCTTCTGTGTACATTTTTTAAGTTCCTCTTGTGCGGCCTCGAGCGTTGTGCCACGCTATAATTATAAAGAACTTAAGCAATTGATAGATTGAGATGTCTGTTCGTCCGTTTGTCCGTCTGACTGTCACTATGTCTCTCTCTCTGTCTATATATATATATATATATATATATATATGTATATATATATATATATATATATATATATATATATATATATATATATATATATATATATATATATATATATATATATATATGTGTGTGTGTGTGTGTGTATATGTATGTATATATATATATATATATATATATATATATATATATATATATATATATATATATATATATATACATATATACATATATACATATACATACACGTTTCAACTAATGTTATTTATTTGATAACCTTTAAAAATGTATCTTGCAATACGCTAAACAAACTCTTCAGCATGATTTTAAGAGAACGAATAATCATCGCTTCCGTATACAAATATAGAAATCTTCAGTTCTTATCTAATGCTTCAGTAAATTGTAATACACATAATCACTCTCTACTCGATTTGTCTTTCATACCAATATATATTTCGCACGGAGACATGAATAGTGATTCTTAAGTTAGATACTTTGTAACCGTATGGCCTTAATACCAAGGCATGATATAAAGTTTTATAAAATGTTAGTTTCAAATATAGATATCCTGTATATCCCTTATATAAATATATGTTTGACTGTTTGTCTCTATTATATTTTTTACTAAATATATAAATATATATATATATATATATATATATATATATATATATATATATATATATATATATATATATATATATATATATATATATATATATATATAAACTGAAAATAATCGTGTTCCAAAATTGCACTTAGTGATTATAGCGATCTCATAGAAAACTGTACATATCTAAGAGAAATGAAGAATCAACAGTGCAAGGATAGTATTAAACCACACTAGCGCTTTCAAAATATTTTATTTCTTGGGCATAGAGTAAGATTACAGAAACGAGAAAAGAGCAAAGCACAAAAAGGACACAACAAATAAACACTTTGAAGACTCTACATGATGTTTGTATAAATATATTACTGTGGAGTTATATTCTTGCACTTTTGTGCAATTGACCGTTGTTGCTCTGCACCTTTAAGAGAGGAATCGATATATTTTGCTTGCTTAAAATCAATAGTACACTGTTTTCATAAGTGCAGTTTTAGAATCCTTAGTACAATCCTGAAAATGTAGTGGACAAATCTCAAGGATTCTCTAAATGGTCATAATATATTATAGGTCATCAACAATTTATACTCGTGTCGAAAGCATACGAAGGAAAGCGGTTTAATTGAATATTTATTGATTCATTGAAATTATCATCTTTTATTTACCGATTTTTATTCTTAATAAATAAAAAATAAAAATAAAAAAATAAATAAATCAGTAAATAAAAATAAATAAATAAATTTATATACATTTAACGGCATCTCCAGCATGAAAAAGAAATAGTGATAAGACCAATGAAAAGAGAAAAGTGTATTATGATCGAACCATAAGGATGTGCAGCTGATAGTGATGTTAAACGTGCAAGATATCTATCTATTTACCTACCTACTCACCTACCTACCTACCTAACTATATATATATATATATATATATATATATATATATATATATATATATATATATATATATATATATATATATAGAGAGAGAGAGAGAGAGAGAGAGAGAGAGAGAGAGAGAGAGATCTATCTATATATATATATAGATATATATATATATATATATATATATATATATATATATATATATATATATAGAGAGAGAGAGAGAGAGAGAGAGAGAGAGATACTTGCCTGATTCATGTCTTCTAATGCTCTTACAACACCGAGCTCTTAAACGGCGAATATATCCCCCATTAAATTTGTTGATGCTTCACACCATGTGGGAAAGTGAAAAATGTTTCTAGCCGAATGGGAAGCAAAGGAAGTAAAGTACCATACCGTGGGACACTCCACGAGGATTGACATATGTGCTTTAAACTTATTTTTAAGCCACAGCGGCATCTGAGTTCGAGAAAAATGATCAAGTCGAGGGCGACATGTGGAATATGTGTGTCATTTCTCTAGGTGTGAAATAATCAAAAGTGATAGATATAAGGTTCGTTTCAGATTTAGTATTTTAGGAATAATGCAGCTTCACTAGTATCGTTTTACATATTTAGGACGGAGATACTACATGGATACAAACGTACACAAATAATTTTATTTGACTATATTTTGATCTTAATACTACCTTACGATGCATCTCACAATGCATTTTGTAGAAGTCTCTAGCATCGATTTTTTTCATCGTTTGTATCGCATTTGCAATGGGTGGTAGGGAAACGCAGTCGTCGATGTAGCGTATGCGATTTATGGTATCGTCAGTGAGTTTCACATAAATGTCCATCTTCTTCTCATCTTCATTACAATCGATATATTGATCAAGCTCTTCATCAGTCTCCGGTATTATGGTTGTTTTTCTTATAGAAAACAATTCGACATTGAATACACTGGGTCTGAAAAATTATACAGCCTATGATATGCAAACAGGCACAAACATCTCGCACGACAAAAATATGTTTATATATATATATATATATATATATATATATATATATATATATATATATATATATATATATATATATATATATATATCTAAGTTCCTAAATATATGCACGATAAAGCAATTAATGGATAATCGTTAGGCCTAATTGATGTAATTAGATATCAAAAAGGGTATGTGCATCAACTGTCCGGATACTTGGAATTGCAATTTAAGCAAATGTTGTGAAGATAATTTAAAATAATAAAATAATGAAAAAATTCTTTGACTAATCTACAACACAACGAATCAATATTAACTGTAAGAAAAACAACAAATAAGTTAATGAATGGGAATGTTAAAATTTGACGTTTATTTAATTACGTCAATTATGAACCTTCTTTTCTAATAATGTTAAATATTGTGTGGAAAGTTTAGAATATGCACCGGATGCTTGGCTTACTTATTAAAAAACACCCACTTACAAATGAAATAAATAAATCCATTGTTTACTTTCTTCCAATTGTAGCAAAGTGAACACAATCAAACATAAATAATATTTTATGAGTGATAATTTCCATTTGCAAATGGCACGTTAGTACCATCGCAAATATTCAAGTGTCATACAATTATTGGCGTCAGGTTTGAAAGCTAATTATGTTTTTGTTGCGCAGTTCAGTGTGTGTGTGTGTGTGTGTGTTTGTGTGTGTATGTATCTGATGAATAAAACCTTTGATATTTTCGACTGAAAAAAGTAAACGCAAACATTGCTTCTTTTAATTCCATTGCGTTCCTTTTTCCCATTATGTATTTTATTTCGCTGACATTCCTTTGTTTATAGTGCATTTTAGTCAAGCCAACCTTTACGCTATTGAAGACTTTCCATAGGTGTTTTATCAAAGTTCTAATGCAAGCGATGAAATGTATAATGTCTTATATATGGCCACTTCACCTTCCTTCATCCATGGTAAAATATCGGCCTTTGAAAGCATCCCCTCCCAGACATCCTAACATTTTAAAGGCTTTTATGAGTGTCTGTGCCCGCACCCTAGTGCAGATGCATGTTCTCTGTAAAACATCAAACTCATTTTTGAAGAAGAAAGTATTTATAATATTTGTTTAAGAGTTGCTCTTTGCAATTTGCTTTTTTATTTTTCTCACAACGTCCCTGAATCTGGTCCTTTTGTTTTCTTTCCCGGTGCATGTTTAGGACTTATACTTCCATCTTGAAACACTAGCGTTTGCGGTTGGTCTCTGTATCGTCGTCCCGTTAGTGAATTTGATCATGTCTCAATCTAATGTTCCTTGTATGCTATTTTTTAAATCATGTTTTATAGGTGTTTGTGCTATTTTTGGTAATTTTATATGCTTTAATTTGTATTTTGTTCTGTTATTTTTTTTACAAGGTTACTTACGTACAAAATGAAAAGTATTAAACATGGCATAGCATTTGTATAAAATTATGTGTTGTGTCGGTTCTCCGGTCTCGGTCTAGTAATTCTTTTATAAACAGCGATGAGAGTTATTTTATATTACATAATACGTATTTATAAGTACATATAATCTTTTTATTGCGTCGCTGTTAATATATGCATTTGCCCAATCCTTTCACTCAAAGTAAATTTATACTGTGAGAAGCGGTAGATGTCACTCAGCACTGGTTAACATAACTAAATACAACACTTTGGCAAATACGGATTCGTTAGCGATGAGAGCGGTCATCTTCTTCTCCAGCGGTTTAATGACGTACCTAATCTAGTTTAATGACGTACCTAATCTAGTTTAATGACGTACCTAATCTAGTTTAATGACCTACCTAATCTAGTAAGAACCTAATATGAAATGGAAAAAGTCAAATTCGAAACAAAATATGTAGTCCACCAACCCCATCACAAATTTTGTTTTCAAATTAGAGGCGATGCACCGACCTATCTTCCAATTTGCAAATCAAAGGCATCAATTAACGATCAACTTTGTAAAGAAATCAACCACAATCATTTAACGAAAATCTAACCTTTTATGAAATAATTTAAATCTATGTAAGTAACTTTTCCCCCTTGTCGCATGGATCCAGTAAATTTGTCCAGGAAAAGTAAATAATTTCAAATGGGAACCTCATAAACTTTATGAAAGTATGTAAATGTAAAAAAGCATTTTTAGCATCAGCTGAGCGTGCAAATAAAAGTAATTAGAAGGCCTAATTTCAATATTTGCTTTGGATTGGTATACAATCATAAAGTATTCTTAACAATCAATAAGATTATTAATCAGTGCTATTATTTTTGGTTTTTTTTCTCACAGTTTTGGTTTGGTGCAGCTTGTTTGTAGCGTCATGTAAAGAATGTATTGTCATGTAGCGTCTTTGTAAAGAAATATGGTTAAAGGCTATCCATCTAGCACTTAATGATGTACGTGGTAATCCCAGTCTGATGGATAAAACACAGCAAACCATGTGATTAAGAAATACATATTTGGTATCATTGACATTATACAACAGCAACCTAAAATTACCGAAAAGGTAAAAAAATAACACTTCGACTATTGTTGCTGGAAACAGTAATTATGATATGAATTAGTATAACAACTAATGATATAGATGATATGAGAATAAAAGTAAAATAGCTGTGAAGAAATGTAAAATACAATCTGTCTGAACTACTTATAATATATGTATTACTGACTAAAGACTTAAGATGAAATTATAGATGATCGACGTTTTGCAACTCGTATAAACTATGTTTATTCTAGAAGAGAATAATTCGGAAAGCATAGCGAACACGTTCTTAAACAGAGGAAATACTATGGAGATCGTGAACTAATACAAAATATCAATGTGATATTGATCGACATGTTGTGTTTGGTATATATTTATAATTCTTTGTAATACTAAATCCTATATACCTTGATTTCTTTCATAGGAATAAAAAATGACTGTATAAACACACACACACATATATATATATATATATATATATATATATATATATATATATATATATATATATATATATATATATATATATATATTGTGAGCAACAATTACCAAGTTCAAAATTCAAACAAAAACTCTGATGTGTTAATCGTTTAGAGGCTGAGATTGAGACGGGGATGTACTAAACCTGTTTCTTTTCGTGTATTGATAAAACCTTTTAAGTTATTAATTTTCAGAGGCTTGAAATATAGTAATTAAAATAGGAATTTGTTGAATTCAAAATGGAATTCAAGACCAGAATTTTAGAGTGTGTTATGATTTTTGCACTATACCAAATCAGTCAGATTTGTAACATATTTTCACTTGTTTCTCTTATCTTAATTTGATAAAGCTGGAAATTGGAATTTGTATGGATTACTACATTTAAAATATTGCATAACACTGATTTATCTTTGGAATAGAGTCAAAGTTAAAATTATAAAGAAGATAAAGACAATCAATATAGCATCTAAACTGTCATGTATATATACCTATTTTATCGGGAACTTAACATTATTGTGTCCTCTCTTACTAAATAAGATCCCAGAGAAGATGTTTCAACATTGCTGATGAAAATCCCGCAATATGAAAATTTATTTACCTTTAAGTACATTATGTATAAGGTGTCTTGCAGCGTTCTAAAGTGAAGTTGTAAATGTTAACTTACTTTCATTTACATGAACTAATTATAAATTACTCGATCTCATTGATGCAAAACAGAGGAAGAACCAGACATAATAATTTCGATGAAGCAAAAGTTAATGAAAATAGAGCAAAGGCACTCGACAAATTAAACTCAAAGACCATGAAAAACAAAGGTACTTTTAAGTGATTAACGTTAACCAGACTTTTGGTAATAAATACATTATGAGAATCTATCTATTGATTGCTATAGCAATAACGACTGGTGGTTTTGATGGCTATGAATATCCTCAATTTACAGTTAGACTTTGGAGTTACTGAACATCATTAGGACAAACAGTTAAAAATATAGCATATTGCAAATACATTACTTCTTTATAACAAGACAGAAAACGCAATATATTTAATATCTTACTTTTAAAGTTTACTATATTGCACACTATCAGTAGGATTTCCTACAAAAATCGAATAGGGCAATATCTGACTTGGGAACAAATATCTGAATTGTACAAAGACGATTTATTATTCTATCGTTTGATGTAAAAGTTAAAGGGATGCTTATAATGCGGTTATACATAATTTAAGCTGAAAACATGTGAAAGAAACAATCATTTGCTTTGTAATTTTAGTGTACATCATTTACAACCACATGACAAAGACTTTTTATAGACTTTCATAGATTAGTGAATGTATACGTCTGTAAGCAAGAACAAAATAGGGCATGTTATCATAAATGCTGAATTCAGAATCTGACAGTCACCATTATAATCGCAAAACACCAGAAAATATAGAAGAACTTGGCAAGGATTTATAGCAAGATATGATAACGTCAGTTCCATGTACAGAAAGAGTTTTAATTTCACCTAAACCTGCATCATAAGATTGAGGTTGGTTGATATAACACTGCGTAAAATAATTTACTTTCTGTACATCTTTACAGGGGAGTATTGATATTGCCTATTAAAGACAGAAAGACTATTAAAGAAAAGTTATGTAATATTGCAAAATAAATCATAGTGACTACTGTTAAAGAATGATCCATTGTTTCATACTCAAGAGTCTAATTTGTGAAAACGCCTAAATGTGTTAGTGCCCTTAAGGTTTCTTCCAAAATGCCCGCATAACAAAGGCATTAGATTATATTTGACAAATTGAAATTTAGTTTGATCTCCTATCAAAATTTATAACTGACATTGGCTGGTACATGATGTAATCATACAAATTGTTTGCATAAGTATATATAATGGTATGACCTTGGTATTGACCTTTCTTACTTTTCAAAATATCTAATGTGCTTGCTGACAATTCTCATCTGATACCCATTATAATACGACAATGGAATGCATTGTATCGATCTTTGGTAATTTAGTTTCCTTAAACCTTTCAAAAATCATTCATATTTTCACACAGATTTATTTTCTTAAAAATTTTGGTTAGTGTCTTAAACATATTTAATCACTTCAGTAAATTTATTATAGTTTAGATATCGTTGCATGTTGTTATTAGAAGTATACAATGAACGAAATATAATCAAGGAGCTTGACGGTTCAATTTAGAATTACATCCTCTTAAATTCTATTGAATATTATACAATTCCCAGCAAAATATAAAAGTTGCATTGAATGCTCTTCTTTCACTAATTTATTGACACACATCAGAGAATCATGGTCTCAATAAAGAATATTAACTGGTTTGGATGTTTACACTTTAAATTACTTACGCCTTTATGCACCATTATAATGGTGGTTTTAACAAACATTATGCATAAGGTGTCTTGTAGCGGTTCACTTTACACAAACATTATGTATAAGGTGTCTTGCAGCGGTTCACTTTAGAATTACATCCTGTTAAATTCTATTGAAAATTATATAATTCCCACCAAAATATAAAAGTTGTATTGAATGTTCTTCTTTCACTAATTTATTGACACACATCAGAGAATCATGGTCTCAATAAAGAATATTAACTGGTTTGGATGTTTACACTTTAAATTATTTACGCCTTTATGCACCATTATAATGGTGGTTTTGACAAACATGTATAAGGTGTCTTGCAGCGTTCTAAAGTGAAGTTGTAAATGTTGGATGGTGGTAGTTTTTCCTTGTTTATGGACTGTGAGGATGCATTGCATAAATGACAAAGTTTCGCCTCTTAATTATCATCGATGTTATCATCGATGTTATCATAATCTGTGACTGCGATGCTTTGGGTTGCATTTCATAAATATGATAATTATCTTGGAATTCAAGTAGTTATTACCTTCGTTTGTTGCATGAAAATAGACCTTTATATGTAGTTTGATCATCATTAATATACTGTCTCACTGCACTGATTTAATATAAATCCAATTCCTAAATGAATACTTATATTGTCCATTATTTGTTATCGTTTGGAAGTGTCTAAAATCTCAATAAATGACAAAGTTTTGCCTGAACCTGAAAATGGTCATAAAGCCTAACTAAAACGCAGAGATTTGACCTTGCGAAATTAAAGTATCCAAAAATAAATGAAGTCTTCCAAGCAATGATAGGTGGTAAATTTGCACCTTTCATATCTCTGGACATCCAAGGCACCGACCGAGAATCCCTAACAACCACGTTCAACACAGCCGTGACTAGCACAGCTAGCAAGGACATTGGCAAATGTCGTGAAACAAAGAAATATTGCGTCTTTAAAGATGTCTTTAAACTATACGACCAAAGAAGAGAACTGAACAATTGAAAATTTAGAAAACACAGATAGGTAAAGAACGTAATCAGAAAAATCATGAAAAAGGAATAGGAATCCTAGAGAGAACGAAAATGCTACAAAATCGAAGAAGGTCTGAGTAGAAATAACAGCAAAATGGCATATTAAGTGGTAAAAGATCTCACAGTCCATAAACAAGGGAAAACTACCACCATCCAAGACAAGTCAGGAAATGCCTAAAGGAAGATCAAAAGATCATCAGGCGATGGACATAATACTTCTCAGAATTGCACATTGATAACACGAAAGGAGATCCAACAGTACTAAATTGTCTTTAAGCAGGAGAAATTAATAACAACCCCATTCTTGTTAGGAACTAAAAATTGCAATTATGTCACTAAAGAAAGGAAAGTCAGCTGGCATTGACAACATAACAGCAGAGTCCATTCAAGCAGGAATAGAAAATATAGTCACAGCTCCAGCAAAAATCTGCAACACGATATAGCTGACAAGAGAATATCCACCACATGAACTAAATCATTGGCCATCATGCTTTCCAAGAAAGAACACTTACAGCTATGTCAAAACTACAGAACCGTCAGTTAGATCAGTCACCCGAGCATAGACATGCTGAAGATAATTCTCAAGAGACTAAAGCTTCAAGCAGAGAAAATTTTTGCTGACGAGCAGGAAGGCTTTCGAGCAGGAAGGAGCACCGCAGAACGAATCTTCAATCTCATACTCAATTGAAAGAAATATCTTCAGCTTCAGCATAATCTGTACGACGTCTTTATAGATTTCAAAAAATGGCTTTTCATAGGGTATGGCATGCAGCCTTCTGCGCACTATGAGAATGTCCAACATCAGCTCAAACCTAGTGCAGGCTGTTCTATGACAAAGCCACCAGTGTTGTTTTCATGAATGGCGGAAGAGAAGGTTGGTTCCGAACAACAGTTGGAGTCAGAATGGGATGCATACTGACACCTACACTCTCCAACATTTTCCTGGAAAGAATCATGGAGGATGCATTGCATAACCACAAGAGCACTGTTATGACCGGAAGGAGAATAATTACCAACTTACTCTCCGCATATGATAATGATGGCTTATCAGAAGATGACAAAGAACTGGCTCTCTTGGTTGAGCGCCTCGACACAAACTCTACAGCATACGATATGAAGATGACATTAGTGCGGAATAACCAACACAACCAACAACAATGGCATCATTATAGAAATAAAGGCCAGTGGAGCGAAGCTGGAAACAGTCACAAGAGTCGAGTTTTTGGGATCAAGTATCACAAATGAGGGCTCCAAACCAGAACAACTTTGCAGGATTGCCCAGACAACAGCTGCAATAGAAAGGCCGAGACCAATAATGAAAGATACCAAAATTGCTTCTTATTTGAAAATAAGGCTGATGTGCTCGATTGTCATAACCATCTTTCTGTACGCTTGTGCAACATGGACTCTCACATCATATTAACAATGACGTATTCAAATCATCAAAATAGGATGCTATCGCAAGATCATGGAAATCTCATACTTTGACCATATAATCAACAAAAAAAAATCAACAACAGGATCCAGAAAACCATCGAATCCTATGAAGACCTCTTGACCACTGTACAAAATCACAAACTGAAGTGGTACAGTCATGTCTCAAGATCATCTGAGCTGGCTAAAACAATCATGCAAGGCAAAGTACAGTACGAGAGTGAAGAAGAAGAAGCAGGCAGAAAGAGTTGGAAGACAATATTAAGGAGTGAACAGGAATGAGATTTAAAGATTCCCAAAAGGCAGTAGAAAACTAGTAAAGATAGACAGAATTGGTTTTAAAGTCAACTGTGGTGCCCCAACGATATCTTTAGTTAAGGGATTGATGATGATGATGATGATGATGATGATGATGATGATGATGATGATGATGATGGTGAAATTCTCAATAATTCTTTCCAGATCACAATATAGAATATATTTAACCTTTAGTTGATTACCATAGTTGATAGATTTTACTTTAAAACCTTCTGCGTGTGTTGTGTTTTTGAATTATGTGCAAGAGTACATAATTTTTGATGTTCTTGAATTTTTAATTTTAGAGACTGAATGAAAGGAAATCAATATTGTTCTCTTACATTTCTGGGATCAATGACTCAGTAGTTGCAGTTATTTTGTATGACATTTTTTACTTAAAGAGCTTTTATTGAAAAAGTTTGAATAGTAATTGCAATCAAAAACCTTTGATCGCTTGTATAAAGTGGTGTGTGTTCCAAAACTATGAACAGTCGGTTAAACAAATAAGTTGATGCACTTTTTAGATGTGTTGTTGGATCGCCAGTTTGAATTAGCTTCCTATAATATGTCCTATAATACATTTATTTCAATATCGATAGACCAGGGCAGGCAATGCATATATTTTCTGGCTGAATTTTGTGCATACTGTTTTTACGATTGAGTTTTCATTGTTCTACTAAAACTTTCCATTACTGAGGATTCTCATATATCTTTTCTTCAATAACTTCTTAACATTTTCAGCTATAAAATTAGTTCTCTTCATCAAAATATATATTCTATTGTTTTCGCTGTAAGGGGTATTGAAAGTGCGTCATAGATCTCAAGGATTGAAGCTGTGGGGCGTATGAATGTCTACCATATCTGTGTGTTTATAACAAAATGTGCAAGAGACCAAAGTCAGCGTTAATGACAAATTTATATTTGTTATCAAATTCATGACTTAATATATAAAAATATTAATTCAGGAAAACTATATTGCCACAGTGTCCATGTCACAATTGGAACCACGTTCTTTTCCCATTTAGAAAGTACATGTTTCCTAATATGTGTTCTTCGGATCTGTAGTTACATATTTCAACCTAATGTATTATTATCATTCTTTTTTTATCTCTTCTCTCCCATGAGAGAGTATATAAAGTATATCCATCCGACAAAAGGAGTTCATATTTTCCCATGCAAATACGGTAACCTTTTTCATTATATGCTCATTTCTAATTCTTCCCAAGGCTTAACTATAATAACAAAATACACTACAAGAAACAAAGTAGCTAAATGTTTGCCGTATTTCAAACTAAATACATACGTGTTGAAGAATGTATTACACAGCATTTTTAATGAGCATATAATTCTGTCCAAATAAATTTGAAGCTTTTCGCGCGCTAGACGCAAGTTTCGAAAGAAAATGGCGTTTAGTTTACTTAAAATTGAAATTTGGAGTAATATTGTTAATGAATACGCATTGCAACAACTTTTCTATTTGATCTGGAATGAATACGGTTTGGTATGTTTGTTGATTTTTTTTATTATGGTCTGGATTTATCTACATGAAGTAACTTACACGCTCAGCTCTTAATTTATGGACTTTAGAGAGGATGTAAGTTATTTTTTTTTTCGCATCTATCAACTTCCTTTGTCGCATTCTATTTCTTGTTGCTGTCATAAATATCCGTTTATTTTATACATTTTTAGCAATTTAAAATTCAACCAACATAGCTAAAATCTAATTGTTATCTTGATTTTGTAATAATAGAAGCACGAGAAACGCTGGAACCCATACATTCATTTTGCGATCAAAATGATCATAGTTTTCAAATGTAACCAAATATTTTTCTTGTACATTCTCCAAATTGATCTGTTGCACATGGTGTTAAAATATTTCACTAAGTTCGTTCAGTTCTATAATTGCATGTGTCTATATGTTTTCAAATAAATTTGAATTAAACTTACTTTCTCTGGATATCCTATTTGATGTACGTCTGGTTCACCCGACTTTGACGTCAGAACAACTCTGACCCCTAATATCGCCCTGTCAGTCAGGAAACTTTCATTGGAGCCGCAATGCATGGCATCTCTGCACAAATAGTCCCACTTATCGACATCAACAGAGGTTTCAACATTTTCTAAAATCTAAAGTTAAAATCACAACCACAGTTCGCAATAATATATTTTTCTTGATTTATTGCACGTCAATTTCATATTATTTCAGCAGTTTTATAACACACATGTTCAATTTGGAAACGATAGCAGAACTATCAGGTGTCCAGTTTCGTTTCAGGCACTTTGTGTTTTCTGCGGTGGGACTACAATTATAATTAATTGCTCTATAAACGTATATTGCCTACTGTATAAAAGACGGTGCGCATTTCTTCAAAAAAGATGTGTGCTTACAAATGAAACAAAAGATACATATAAACGAAGAACTTTTCCATGGTGAACGAGGCCCATTTAAAGGTATTCACGAGTAGACCTTAGTGGAAAGAATTAATCTAGCTATTGTAAGACAGTCTAATGTATATACTAAAGGATGTAACAATAAAATAGAACACACACACATACATATGGACGAATTCCGAGGTTATATGAACAGTAATTTGTATGAAGTTTAACCATTACTATCTATGTTGCACCACTGCGAGTTGCAAAGAAATTGTGTAATTTATTACTATAACAGCATTTTTAATTTGTGTTTAATGTTCAATAAAGACCGACAGTCAAAATATAGACACGTTCAATAATATATGTTCTACACTCTAGATGTCAGTGATAGAAGTTATTTTTATAGTTAACAATACAACCTTTGAAGTTAGAAAAAGATGAAATGTTTTTAATATAGTTTTCATCAATAGGAATAAAAATGTGTTCCTTCTTTAATACAATATGTTGTTTAGCCAGTCATCATAGAGCGATAAGTATATATTTACGTAAGGACCTCCAGACCTCATGGTAATTTCCATTGTTCACGTCAAAGAGAAATCATAGCTATGCACAGTTTTGAAATAATATAGAAGAACATTGCAATGATATCTCATAGGGGTGATACGTAGAACAATATTATCAAAATTGAGGACATTGAAATATGTATGCTGTTGTAACACAAGTGTAGGTTTGCTGCTTGTTAGGTCATGTGACAGTCAAAACTATTTGAGGTATATATGATTTAAAACCAAACAAAGCAGAATTCAGAAATAAGAATTTGTTAAACAGCTCACTAATTACCTGAAACATGTATGCCTTCTTTTTCTCACTTTCAGACATTTCGGAGACCATTTTTCCCTGCATAATATCAAAATATATTTAAACAAACCCTAGCATATATGAGCAAAGCAAACTAAATTCTCAGTAATACCATTCAGGCGGTAAAATACAATGTTGAAATAGTAACAACAGTTAGGAAATTGCAATTTCAATAGAGCTGTAACAAACTAGCCTTTATATAGTTGAATCCTGGATGTAGCATTTTGCTGTACGGCGATTGCTTCAAATTATAAATATTGTTTTTATTAAGTTGTAATATAATGTTAGACAATATCACAACTGAAACTAAACAAAATAAAGTAGGAGCATTTTCTAGATTTTGATTTTTAATTTCATTGAAAAATGAAGACTATAATCGTCGTTTTGGGAAGAGATTTAGTGGCAAGTCAGTAGTTTATGTCTTTCGATAACGTTCGCCGCGTATATTCATTGGGTATCCAAGAAGACAGTCGATCTGCTTAAAGACTCCGAACTCGACTGAAACATTTTTGCAATTTTATATTTTTGTACTTTTGATCCACCTATATTTACTATATTTCTTATCATCAATGAATCAACATCAACTAAGAAGTATTTCTGAGGAATCTTTCTTTAGTGCGTAACTTGAAAGTATATGCAAATATATGTATGTATGTATGTAGGTAGGTAGGTAGGTATGTATGTAGGTAGGTATGTATGTATGTATGTATGTATGTATGTATGTATGTATGTATGTATGTATGTATGTATGTATGTATGTATGTATGTATGTATGTATGTATGTATGTATGTATGTATGTATGTATGTATGTTTGCACAACTGTTAAAATTCTCCTGACTCTACTCTTTCGTTCAACTGCCTATTTTTCCAGCCCTGATCTTTCACCCAACTTCCTGTTCTTCGTGATCTCCAAGTCTTCTTCTCTTATCTTCGAGTGGTTTTCTATCCCACCCGGAAATATTCATGTGGATTAGAAGACACGTACGATTTTTTCTCTTTGCGCAATCACTTAAGAATCAATTAAATTACACAGTATTTTTATCAGCATAATGGCAATTAAATCATTATTTCAACTCATACACTCAAATCTAAATAGTCCAACAAGAATAATATCAAGACTTCTAATAGATACATACTTACTTCCAATTCTCTATATAGTAAACTCTCAACATCAACAATATTCCTATTCATTGTCTATCTCACAAATTATAAAAGACACATACAAATTTAAAACGCCAAATTATACATGTACAGACCAACGATGCCTAATTCTACATAATCCACAACTATATATTCAAATACAAACAAGTACAAGTTATAACACCGCTCACTATTGAATTCAGTTATGCGCCACGATGCAAATCGTAGCAGAGTACACCATCCACTTTGATTTTATCCTGACATCTATATATTGAATATTAATAATTCGCTGTGCGATACATTACGACACGTTGGTAGTTCAGCTATAAATGGAAAATTCAATTCCTACAAAATTAAGTGCACATAATAACTAATAAATCTTGCGACACCTACTTAGGAAAATAAGACAGATTCGTTGAAGATATTGTACATCAGACACCTTTTTCCAGCTTTATTTTACGAGTGCACAATTTGCTTTCTGAGAACTGTGATGTTTCTTTAGTCACGTCCAAAACAGTACTCAGACTTCCAAAATGAATGGAACCTGATAATGTCTGGCAGCGTGAGACTATCTTAGTTCTACCGGTGGTCTATTTGAAAATTGTCTGTAATAAATGCGCTAATATCTTATAATTTCGGTTTTTCCAGTCTCTAAGCCTAAGCCGATGGGTAACACCAATGCCTGTTTGCAAAACAGTGTTTCTCTTTGAATTAAAAGCAAACTTGACTTTGACGCCATGGCTAGGGCACGGGCGGTAGTTTCTTTGTATCACACTCGGGCAAAAGTCTTAATATTATGTAATACGTATTGGCATTTCTCAAAGGAGTTTGAATTGCGTATTCTATCAGAAGACATTTGTAAACGCAAGGAAGGATTTGTTAGCAAATTTTCTCACACAAAGTGAAAATCACAATGGCATTAAACAACAATGTGAATGAACTTATTGACCAGGAATGTCTTAGTGTTTTGTGCCTTAACAAATATTTATCCTCCTTTCAGAGAATTAAGCAAACTTTTTAAAAGAGTGAAAGGCATGAGGATATGAGAACGTTGAGAGAAACACATGTAGAAGACATCGAAACCTTTTCGGTTCGAACCATTCCGAAATCTACAACACAATTTGGGGAGAAATTAACTGATTGGAGCGAACGTCGCAAATAATTGGACATGCATTTCTGACGATTTACCACACGTTTTTCAAACTGACTTGTATATTAATCTGTTGCTCAACAGGAGGTATATGTTTGACTCCGAAAAATACAAATGCCAAAAGGAAGAAAAAGGTCTTTGATGAAGACTGTCTTGGGTATAAAATCCATCGCAACACATAAGGTTGTATCCACAGATTTCTATCTGCATTTAATCCTTCTCCTCGACTTTGGCGTAAAACAAGAAACCTGATTATGACATCTTGATTTATTTGTCTAAAGAACCAGTAACATTCGCACAGCAGACGGTACATGCAGTGTAGGGTAAAATTATTAACATTTTGTTTCCTAGATGAAAATATTAAACCGAACACAAACGTTTATATTGTGCCAAGTATGGAAGATCAATTAAAGTAAACACCGCACTCCATAATATGGTAGTAATCATATAGAGGTAAAATGAGATATACCCAGTCCATCTTCTGGATTTCACCTCTAAAACATTGTTTGGCATACATCCATAAAATCGTAATACCAGACCACTACATGTTCGCCAAGTCCGTCTTCTCCCAAGCCTCAACAGTTCTTGCTCCAAAGGATTTTAAGTGTGATGTGCAAACACTGTTGCGGCTTGTTTACATGTGCATCTGAATTTTGGTCAATTGAATACATGTTCAGATATCGGCAATAAATGGTTGAAATGTTGCCCAAGCCTTATATTCCAGTGACATTATTATAATAGATATGTGCATGACAGATTTCATCAAAATCATTGGTAATATTGCCTTAATTAAGTGATATATTTGTTTTTAGTCATGGGAATAATACGATATGACTGCTTTTCGCAAACGTATTACCGTAGGACAATTGCAAATAATAATAGACCATTTATGTCTCGCATGTAATAATGCTATTTTTAATTAATGTTCATGGAAGGACAGTATTGAGATCAGGCGGTTACACTTTTGTATGCTCTAGTTTACATATCTTATAGAAATTAATTGCTTACATGCAACATCTGATTCGTGCAAGTGGGGTATTTCAAGTGGTAGGAAACCACACGTAATCGCATGATTTTACCTTTAAGAAATTAAGATCAACCTTCGTGCAACATTTTGCAAAGTACAGGTGACTGTTAAATCACCTGCTCAAACTTCGAGTCCCAAAATTACATAATATTAACCATATGACAAGGCGAACCTGTAGGGTGTTGAGTACACAAAATATTTTAAGGACTACTTTGCATCTCTCTCTGTCAAAAGGAAGACTTCCCATAATCCAATATCTTACTTAAGACTGGAAATAACAACATCTGATTGACTGTTCGTATTGGCAGAATCAGTATCTCCAAATTATAACATGTATTTCTAATTGATAACAAGTTCCTTTTCTGGAAAGTCATGAGATACACTCAGGTAAACAGTGCATGTATAGGATGGGGCAGTACGCACAAATCAGCAGCAAACCACCTGTACTAAATTAATTTCAGCGATATCCACTGCCACATGAATGGAACAGAGATTATTGTGGGTGGATGAAGAATGTAGGTAGCTGTTTAGATTGTTTGGTGACTTGCAACATTGTCGGTGAAACCTTAAGGTTGTACAAAGTGAAATGTTTACTGAAAATTTAGACGTGTGACTCCAATGAACGTGGCCAGAGACCCATATGTTGTTGTAAGATGGATGGTACTGAACTTAAACTCAAAACAATGTCAAGACAATTGTAATTAAATTACTGGTTTGATGGGAATTTGTAAGAGAAAATGGTGTGAATATCTATTTCTGGATCCTGATGCGTGAGAAACTAAATTTGTTGCATATACAGGAAATAATATTTGGACTCTTGTCTGAACGTATCGAGTATGTCTTGTCCTCGTTTGATCATTAATCAAACTGGTAGTAGATATCATGGGTATTATTTTCGGATACGGATGTAAAATTATTTATCATATGCGGATCAGTGACATTTTTATATCAAATTAAGTTTTACACACCAAACATTATGTCCCAGTAATATACAAGGTCGAAATTATTGTCAATAGGAATTTTTATTGTGTATAATATATCAAACATCGTGCCTTTTGAGACTGCTGCACAGTGCGGTGTGTGTGTGTGTGTGTGTGTGTGTGTGTGAGAGAGAGAGAGAGAGAGAGAATGCTAAGAAACTGTTATTTATTTGAAAGACAAGTATCGCAGTATCATTTATTGCATCAAACAAAACTCGCTTGTGTCTTTGATTCAAGTGTAACACATGCACTCTTCATTGGATCTTCTGATGTTTTCAAACGAACTGACATGTCTTTTTGTTTGAATGCCAATTAATCTTGTCTGTGTTTCTTCCATATCTGTAGCTATATTCACCTTTATAGCCTTCACCCACGTCTCAGTCTATCGTGATTCAACTATTGCCTTTACGTGTACCAACAGAAGCGAACAATACATACGAAACTGCTTCAACTGTCTTTTAGCAAATTAAATCTATTGTAAACAAATATGTGTACATGTTTTAATGTAAAAATCTGCACATATCTGTTTTCGTTAACTGCTCTATGGTAATCATTGAACATCAATGAGACCTATTGTTCACACTAAGTTTTTCTCAGAGTTACTTGTTCTTAGCTGTTCTCACAATCACTATCAATGTCAGCAGCATGATTAGCTTTATTCATCTGTGATGAATCTTACTCCTCACTGAATAAATATGCAAAATTCTGCAATATTGTTGAATTTCAAGAGTCATGCTTGAATTTAACAAGAAATCAACTAACAATTTCCGACAAATCATTATGGTCTTTATCTCGTAAGCAAATAGTTTGCTTCAAACAAATGTTACATTTGAATGTGTGTTAATAATATTATAAAAAAATCTACTTATTTTATTAATCAACGTGTTAAGTGCTGACTCTTATGGAGAGGGTACGAATTTGTCATTTATCTGAGAATATAAAAGAAAAATTGAGGAAAAGGATGAATATGATTTGTATAGCTGTACATATGGGAAAAAGCAAGTTATTAGTATTTGTTTAACAGAGACTTACATGTATGTTAAAATACAATGTGTCATTATGATGCAGTCTAATGTATCCGGATAATTATGCCTGAGAACAAGTTTTATATATATATATATATATATATATATATATATATATATATATATATATATATATATATATATATATATATATATATATATATATATATATATATATATATATATATATAATTTGATACAAATAAAACTGTCACACAGGTTAGAGAATTATAATTCGTACTCTATGGAGTTATATATATATATATATATATATATATATATATATATATATATATATATATATATATATATATATATATATATATATATATAATTTGTAAATGTGACAGCAAGATATCAAAACATGCATGGATGAAAACATGATCACAAATCAAAATCACAGGCAAGATAATGACACAATACTACTGGTGGGGTGAGGGTGAGAGTGAGATGAACTTTTCTTCGGAGCTGGGAAATTTGGCAGCTAGGGAGTTGGTCCAGAAAAACTTGATACGGTATATGTGTATTAAAAGTATGATCCCGGACCCATTCATAGTATTAAATAGTCAGTGCCTTATTAAAATGTATAATAACAACATAATAGTATGTTGAAGTAAACACAGGCCTTTTAAGCATATAAGCATTTTCTTACCATACTAAAGACAACACAGAGATACATATGCTTTTGTTAAAACCATATTTTTACAATAAACTGAGTGCTTTCTGACATGAAGAATCCTGTAATTTTTTTGAAAGTACAAGGACCAAACAAACATATAAAGTGATATTAGTATGACAAAAAAACTTGTTTATTATAACTAAGTATGTAAAATTATTTACGATCATTTATTCATGCACAAACATTAGGTATTTACATTCATTCGATGAATAGATCATAACATATAGGACAGAACTGATATTATTCTTTTCCCAGACAAGTTTTATTAAGGTGCATCTTTTCCTAACAATCCTGTTTTAGGTTTATCTAGGAAAACACCTACACCTCCATTCCCACACACGTCAATATTGTGTACAGATTTTTTTATTTTTAATTACTACTATTACTACTGCTACTACTATTGAGGGTCCCAAGTGACAGAGTGGTCTAATGCACTTACTGTTACGAATCACTGCCATCTCACCTCTGTCTACGTGAGTTCGAGTCTCAGGCTCTGCTATCGTTGGTACGTGAGAAAGCCTACCTGTAACGTCTCGTGGGTCGGTGGATCTTCCCTTGGTTTTCGAGGGTTCTTCCTCCACCAATTATACTGGCTGCCATGTATAGCCTATCTTATAATGAAAAGTTGTGTTGAAGCCTACAACGACAAAAACAACTACCATTTCTACTACTACTGCTACTGCTACTACTACTAATACTACTACTACTACTACTACTACTACTACTAATAATAATAATAATAATAAATACGTTTTAAATCTAAGACTTGATGCATGACGTGTTGCCCTTTATTAATTGTATTAGTTTCAGTTTGAGAAACGCACAAATGCACACAATCACACAGACGATCACTCAAATATATTTTTCGACTGGAGCCATTCCATATTAAATTAGCATCAAATAAATCTGGAAATGCAAATATCTTTCTTTTAGACATCACGTTGAAGACCAGTGGATTGTTGTGTTCATAGGTAAATCATCCATCTAAGGAATGTGCTAAAGCAGTCAGGTGTGGTGCAAACGAATTATGACATCGCACTTTTAACAAGCCTTATCTGTGGTACTTGTGTGGAGAACTGTAATGTTTTCTCCAACAAATTTGCCAAGATATATGGAATAGATACTACAGTAACGTCCTTAATTGGACATTGCTAGCTAAAAGTAGGGACTGAAAATTCGCACGGTTTCTATATTCAAAGCACAGAAGTGCTCTTTAAAAGAGCCGATTTTCAGGGCGATAGTAATTCTCATCGAAGAGGCCCGTATAAACGTTTCAAGTTTCCGTATTATTTACGTGTGGGAAATAGCGTGCATAACCATTGTGAATAAATGTTTGATAACTTACCATTATTAATCTCATGATGAGCCGAATGGATTTCTTCTTGTCTTCGCTTTTCATCTCTTTTAAAGATTCTTTCCACCATCGAACAGGAAAGATATCTATGCTGTAATCATGGAATGTGTATCATTTTGCATCTATTTGTTTAAGATAATGGCTCAGCTGATGATATAGATAAATACATGTTTCAAGATGAAAAGGCATAGCAGAGGAAATTTTTTTAAGACAACACGCGGAAATAATTTTTTATTTTCTGACATAATGCCGTGTGCTTGCAGAGAATGACTAAGTTAAGCTCGGTTAATAGTACTCGTTTTCGACTATGTATTTAATAAATACCTCTTGGGGTCATATTTAAACAAAAAATGCATTTCAGTATTGCATTTCAAAATATCAACCAAACGTTATTTTCTTAATTTCTTTTTTCTTAATTTTTGTAATATTTCATGACAAGCTTGTTTAGCGTTACTTGTCCTAAACCACGTCTGCAAATGTATTATAAAACAGTCAAGTTTAGAACTCACATTCCAGGTATCTCCACTCTTTTCTCAACATAGTTCCTCGTATATGTGAGAGAAGGGACCATGCCCTGCAAAAATGAGAATGCAGTATGCTAAAATTATGTGACTAGAATTATATATATATATATATATATATATATATATATATATATATATATATATATATATATATATATATATATATATATAAGGAAATTACCAATATTGCACTGAAAAGTTTCGAATTCTTGTGACCTTTTGTCCCCAAATTGTGACATTACTAAACTACGATTTGCCATCACATAACATAATATTAATGCTCTTACCTACTTATAAATAAATATTCCAATATTTGATGTATATCGGGATAAATAGATGGAGAGTATCTAAGTGGTTTTAGTCCATATAAGAATATATTTACATGTGAAGGGGAAACAGTCTTGTCAGACGTAGTTAAAAGACACGAGTGACACTTAAATATTTGTTTTGAAGACAATTCTATTAAAGGTCTAGATGTGAGCAATATTGTTGTGGAATAATAACATCATAATTAAATTAGTCAATGGTAAGTAACATTGCAACTGTTAGACCGAGATCATATTATAAAAGCAGAATTATTGCATCTGTTCTTGTGATCCCATTATGCTGTCGGACTGGCATCCTGATTCAACATATAATGCTTTTGTTTTTATTAAAGTGTTGTTTGAGAACCAGTTTAAGCAAGATACATTTCGAGACATGGCCTGAAATATGACTCGTCAGTGTTACCTTAGATTACCAATAAATAATTAATAATTAAGAGTATATAATAAAAAATTGCCGAATACAATTCGAATGAATAGCAAACAATAATCATTTTACACTTAATATACTGGCAATACAACGAAACAATACTCAGCTAATCATAATGCGTGGCAAGAGAAAAAGGTCCAAGCGCAAAACACGTTGACTTACAAAATAACGTATCTCAGCTTTTAAACCCAATCCTTCTTTAGAAATAGGCAAAGTTGAAACAGAAAATAATAAGGTACTAACGTATCTGACAAGTTTTAACTTTTCAACTACATACACAAATAGTAGAGAAAGTTAACATGCGGCTTTCATCCTTCAGTCAAGAACTTCAGCAGCAGATTGATTTAATATCTCCTGACTCATTGGAAGTGGATCACAAAAAAGAGTAAGCCATGTAAAGTTATTCTAGTTCTAAAATAAATTAATTTATATTTAGCTATTTTCATAAATAAGTATTATATATCACTTCATGACATAGATTATTTCATAAACAAACTATTGCTAAATATTGCAACACGACTGTGCAGTTAGATATTTATTTTTTTAGCAAACAAAAACAAACATTGCAGTAAATCCGAATTGTAAGTATGCTTTTTGCAATGATACCTAAATCATGACAGAGTGCAGCGATTCGAACACGCTCCTCTTCCCAGGGAGTCATTCTGATATCATTTTCGGGACCGGGAATGGAATTTCTCACTGCATCGATCATTTTACACGCAAGATGATAGACGCTTAAAAAGAAGTTGGAAAAAAAGTTACTACAACTTGAATGTTATACTTTAATTTAAATTTTGCACAAAGTTTATATTATAAAAAAATTAAAACTTAGAGCAGCCAGCAGTTTTTATATTCCATGTCAACGAATAAAATTTCACAGACAAATATGTAGGCTGTACTCGAGTAGCAGCCTTATTTCTATTATAATCTTCCTAAAGTGATCCTTCATAACGTAATATTTAAACACTCAGGTGCAATTCATACAATCGTGGAAAGTAGGTCCCCATCAATGTTTCTATTACTTGAATTCCTCTGCATTATGTTCTTTATAGACAAAGGAAATGTTTTACTAAATTATGTTTCTCCTAGAATACGTACCCGATCATATTAACTTTAGGAATCTTAGCCATACTTCATCCAGTATCAAGTCATCCCAAGGCACAACTTGTCTATCTGTCTATAATATATAGATAAAGAACGTTACATTTTGCTCCTTACATCAGCTTGCTGTCCACGGGATGCACCCGTTTAAGCTAAACGAAACCTCGTATAATAGGATGCTCGCATCAGAGTGAGAATATAAGTGTATTAAAGTAATGTGATCGGGAAAGTGTTAATGGAGAAACATAATTTGCAATACAATTTGCTTCAAATATGTTCACATCACATTATAGTTAGGAGAATATGTAATAGACGTAGAGAAAGATTACCAGTTATCATATAACATAGAGAATATTGGATTCCAAATATGAAGCTTAACGCTGTCGACTAATTGTGATGAACAACACCACCTGAGGTGACATAATTTACATCTGGGTAAAAGAAATAATGATATCATGCTACTAGCGAATCCAATAAACACTGTGAGTGATGCTGGTCCGAAGTATGTGTAGGTGTCAACTACATCCAGAGTTTGTCACAATGGAAACAAATGTCGTAGATAAATTTTAGAAAGATGACTGTGCTTGTAAACCCATAACCTCCACGATATTACTAGAGATCTAGCGGTTAGAGCAAGTCTCACATTGATTAATTTAATCACATGAACAGGGAATTTCACTAAGCGAATCTGTTCTAGTGATACTTCAGAGTATGCTGTGGGTATTACTCACTTCAACCGCAATGTGAAGGCTCTTTCTCAGGTTTAACGGGAATAAAGAGAAGTCTTTGAAATGGCTCAGACTGGTTCTGAAAAAGCCTAAGCAAAGTACCTAGCCATATTTGAAAGCTTCTTGGTTGGTAACAATAGTAGAGAGAGAGAGAGAGAGAGAGAGAGAGAGAGAGAGAGAGAGAGAGAGAGAGAGAGAGAGAGAGAGAGAGAGAGAGAGGGGGGGGAGAGAGGGGGGGAGAGAGAGAGGGGGAGAGAGAGGCGTTTTGAATGTCACAGGCAACAACTAGTAAATGGCCATGAAACCTGGATGCATCAATATGACTATCAAATGTTGAATGGGTCAACGGTGAGGGCATGTAGTTCACCAACTCCGCAAGATGAATCCAGCGCCATTATGAAAGAGATTTTGTATGAGAGGGACCACATGGAATGTTTTTGAATTCTTATGAAATCACCTTTAGACAACATTCAGGAATATCTGTATTATTACCAAGACAATCCACCATCATAATTCACTTAATTGAAAGCAAAACCAACGTTTGCTTCTTTAGTGGACAAAGAAAGATAACAGCTAAATGTGGGAAAAGGGGCACATAAATTAACTATGATTGGACTTTACACCAATCCTTAAGAAAAGCGTGCTTTACCTTTGCTCGTCTTACTAGTGAACGGAACTTTTAGCTCGTGCAATTAATTTCCAGATTAAAGCGTTTAATTGTTTTGCTGTAAGGTGCTATGCACAAGAACAGTAAATGTGCAGACGAAGATGGATCTGATTAGGACAAGTGGATAATGGTGTGTTGGAGACTATTTGTCCTGGCCCGGTTCTTTTAAATAAATCTATTACTAGATCCGTTAGATCGTTGAACCAGGATTTGTAAAAGCGAAGGTCAATCAGTAATTTCGTTCTTCTGAACCCTCAATAAACTTAGGAACTTAGATGACGTTTGTGATTAGACAAAGGGCAACAGACCATGAAATTGAGAGAAAATGCACCAAACGTCCAAAGCTCGGGATCCAGTAATTTGGAACGTCGATGGACAGTTGTGAATCCACCTTGTTGTAAAATGAGAACATTCATTCATAGCTGATAAGTCTGATGAAAGACCGATTTGCGGATGGTACCATTCTGCGTGGATAATGTGATTGCTGGGAATATGTCTGACCTTGGATATCAATGTTGCCTTGTGAACACCAATGACAGGATGCCCAGACCAGAATGCCGAAATGAGGTGATTTGGCGCCACCTTGTTAAGGAGGTATTTCACCATTGTAGAGTTGCCAGACACGATGTCGTAATAACGATGTTCGATCCAAAATGAAAGGCTTGAATGTTAGTTTTGTTTCCTCCAAGAGACTTATTTGGGGATCCGTGTCTTAGAAATCCCACTGATGGTTAATCGTGTTGAAGTATGCTAACAAATCGTTTGCTCAAATACAGGCACTGTTTTTTTAACGAATGGTCCCATCGTGGTGCTGGTGTTATTGAGGTATTCCTATCGTGAAGTAGTCTTAGTTTTATCACATGTCTTGGAATGATACAATTTCACTCGTTACACTAATCATGAAATCGAGGAAATATGAGGGTGTGGCCAAAGAGATAACTAATCATCTCCGATGAGCGCATTAAGAGGAAACTCATCATGATAAGAATTCACGCTACATAACAGATTGCGAAATTTGTAATGAAACTCTGTTTGTGCTTAATTTTTGTTGGAAATGAATTCTTCAAAGATCACAATTCGGACCACACCAAAATTGGAGAAGAAGTAAAAGGTTGAGGTTATTGAGAAAATCCAGATGTTTTTGTTAACTATCAGAATATGGCAATGATGAAGCTATACAAATGATCAGAAAGAAACTAGTAAATGCAAAAAGGAAATATTATCGCTCGTTCATTTAACTAGAGTGGAACTGATCATGTTGCTGTAAGATGTCCAAACACGTCAGTGAGGTAATAGATCAAGCTGTGCGAAGCAAAGAGTAATATGCAATATTCATGGATACCCAAAGAAGTAAGCTCAAACTAGTAGAAAGCACTAAACTGATATTTTTATCGGTATGTAAACAGCATGAATTTCCGTACTGTAGATTGGAATGGAATTTAAGATTATGTGTGAGTTTGTTCAAGACAGATGGCAAATTCTCGGACCCATGGAGAAGTGGGCCTCTCTCTATGTCTCCATTTTTTGAATGACACTGACTCTCATAAAAGAGAATTCTGGCGCCTAATGTATAGTTGTCTGAGATCGTTTGGTAACACGAGTGAACGGCAAGAGCAGAGACGTGGTGATTGGGAGACATGTTTCCTCTCCCATTGATAGGATTGTCTCGAAAATTAATGACCAAATTGTCATCATGTATATGATTGGCCTCGCAAATGGCTTTCCGGATGAGAAGAGAATGATCCCATGTCTTTGTGTCTGCGGTCGTCACGTAGTAGAGGTTAAATAGCATAAGATGCATAGAGAGATGGCTAATGCGCAGATAAATAGACGTGCTGTTCTGGGACTCCATGCCTCAAAGGTTATATCTGGCCACCGAGCAGCAAAGATATGAAAATGGAGGATAGAAGGGTCAGAGTGGAATGTACATTGCCTACCTTTCTTGAAAGTCCGAAAAGATTGCCATAGACACCTAGTCCAATTACAAAAAACGTGGCCACAATTCAGTGGGTAAGCAGAGTAGTTCGTGCCTAACGTTTGAATATATGTCAAGAAGGATGTACAATTGGTCAAATACCGAAGAGATTGCAAAGGAAATCGACAATCAAGAAGGGAATGCTTCGGAATCGTTGTGGTCAATAATCTTGTAAGACAGATTTAGAAATTTTCTTGGACATAGGGAAATTTTCCGACTGTGGGAAATAAGTAAGGTAAGGTTAAATACCCCGCCCTATAGTCAACTTTGTTCATACGAGTCAATATTAATCCCATGCGGTCAGACTTACAGTCTTGCAGGCTATGCTTGGACATGCGGGGTACTTACTCCACCTGGGCAGTTTAGATCTGGGTACAAACTATCCCAGAGTGTCGAAACTCTCGCCCAAAAGAGGAAAACGGAATGGCATAGAAATGTTCATTGAAATCACTTTTAATACTCCTTGTGACCAAACATGCCAGAAAACAATTATCGAAAACAGTCTCGGCCAAAATTATGATAAATGAGCTGCCTAGACTTGGGTGGAAACTTCATCAAAGTATTCACAGTTTTGTGATGTAACAATCTTACCATAAAGTCTGCCAAGAATATTAGTATTCTCGGCTCTTTTATTTAAGATGTGTAATACGTCGGTACTATCGTTGCTTTGATTTCACATAACACTATTTGTTTCTTGCAGCTTTCTGATACCTTTTGATTATGGATGCTCCGACTAACGTAGCCAAAGATGTAAATTTTGTATAAGAGAGTCAGGACTCAAGAGATTCTCTCTCTATTGCATTCTGACATGATGTCCCAGTGATAGACAACCATACAAGCTGTCACAGTGCATATGAGTTAAAAATTGCTAAAGTTACGTTAAGAATCTAAAACACAGACACAAACAGTATATTGCATTGTAAAACGACAAAGTAAGAAAAAGGGTGGGTTAAAAGTAACTATTAGTATGTAAAAATACAATATAATTTCTATATTGCTTTTAAGTTTCTATTCATGTATCCTTCGACTATTCTTTTACAGTTACGCTGAAAAATATTTTAAATCATTCTCAAATGAAATAAATTTATATAATTGACTGTAATATACAATTGGTGAATAGATACATAGACACTGCGCGAACACGAACTTCAACACGTTTTAATGCAATCTCAACGTATAAAATCACGCTGTCGGAGAATGCATACGCTATGCCTGCCAAGACAAATGAAACTCCCACAATTATGATCAAAATTAAAAACATAATGTATACTATCTATCAAATAGTCCTTAATAAATCCAAGATAAGCAACATCTTAAATTGATATAATGAAAATATAACAAATATCTACTTAATTTCGGGAACCAAAGTAAACTGTGAATATTGTCTGTTAACGAAATGCCTGCACGCGAGAAGGGAGGTAATGGGCGACCGTTACTGTTCTTTGTCTTTGGTTACATATTTATAGAACAAAATACGAACCTTTGAGCTGGGAAGGCTGGATTTGGGAAGTAGGTATAATATTAATAACATTGTTGTGATCGTGGAACAGTTTGAAACGAGACATTATCATCAAATCATCTCGTGATATTGAGAGACGTTCGTGAGCATAAAATTATTCTAAACTGGATCGGAGATACATATCTGTTCCAAACTTATTATGGAAAATTATTCTTTAAATTACTAGTGAAAAGGTTTGCATATTTTTATGTCTATCATTTCAGATATGAAAGACACATCCTCATATTGCACGTGAGAAAATAACCCATCTCCATTATTATAGAGCACACTTGATTTTGTGACCATCCTATATATGCAGCAGGCAAAACGAGAGTTGTATGACCAGTAAAAGGAACATGAATTATCTTTATGCATGGAATCTTTTTATGTCGAAATTAAATCTCTACTCTATGCGTCTTTTGCAAAATCAAAACTTTTCTCCCAACTTAAAGTTGACAAAATTTGCTAAAATCCCACTGTGCTGCACAGTTCAATTGGACTTATTGTTTGTGGTCATGTAGTGTATTCTTGTTTAGAAAATAGCAGAAATGTATCATTAGAATATACAAAACCTACCGTTCAGTAAGATTAATGGATATATTTTAATCAGTTAACAAATAGGACGAATACAATGAAAACTATAGGAATACGGAAAAAGAGCTCATGGACAAGATTATATATATATATATATATATATATATATATATATATATATATATATATATATATATATATATATATATATATATATATATATATATATTAGCTCCAAAATGTAGTTGGCAAAATGACATTATAAGATATAATTGGAATTCCTTTACGTGCATTCTTCTAACATATAAAATTTTACGTACATGCATCAAACATATAAAGCGATGCTTTGCCCAGTCTTGCCATTCCTCTTCAACTCGTCCCCAAATAAATATGCAGAAGAGTATAAGCGGACCACAATGTGAGCCTTTGGTCTGCTTGATATATGTACATAACTTATTGGACCAATATTAAATTCCCAATAACCTCATACAAACCCATAATGATAAACCTATATACATTTTTAACATTACTTTCCCACTTAACATCATTCAGTCATAAGGTCTCGAACCTTCTAACTAATGTTAGATTCTCCTTCGTGCCATAAAATACCTTGCAAAATGGAAGTTTAATATTAAAAGAACCATTTGTCGCCATATCAACCTTATTACTACTCACGCATATGAGCCTACTTTAATTTATCGGCTGAAATAAGTGGACAAATATATTTGCCAAATTGTAAATGAATACGTACCCAATGCTATGAGCAAACCTCGTATGTGCAGTTTTTTGTAAACATAGTCCATACAGCCAAGCTGTTTGATGAACCGCATCCTTTGAAATTCGCTCGTGTCAATAATTTTTAGAGCCAGGGGATCAAGTTCGATCACGCCGTGCACAGGGTCCTGCATACACTATCAAATGAATAATACATATTTATAACCATGTAAAAGTTGATGATGCCTATATCAAACACACCTATTTTTGTATGGGTGTAATTGTTAATAACCGAGAAATGTCACATACAAATTCAAAGTTTTGACCGACATGTAGTAAACCAGATAATTACTATTAGAGCTTGTCTGCAGTGATAAGAACATTCATTAATATAATACGTGTTGTCATAAAGAAGAAAGATACATCTTACAGTCGATGAGATTTATGTGAAATGGCTTTGTTGATTATAGTAGTAGCTTCCTGGTTCACTAATTTCACAAACGTATCTTCACCATATAACACATTTATATTTAAATTGTTGGCATCACTGATGTGACAGCCTCACCATCAAAATTATAATAAACCATAAAATCAATATTCTCGTTATTTTGTAACTAAACCCTGCCTTGAGAGAAACCTTTCCAACACCGTCTGTGGCAAGACAATTCCATGCACGATAAATCATCTTGATTATGCTCAAATTTTGGAGTCTAGGTTTGGGAGGATGCCTTATATTAGAGTTCGTCGGTACTTGGAAGTTTATTCTCATTATATTTTACTTTAAGGTTTGGGACTAAGTAAGCATTTCTTTTAAATTTCCTTTCCAGAGAATATTTAGCCCTTTTCGCAAACATCGGAACTCAAAATGATATAAAGTTACTTTAAATCTGTACTCAATTAGTAAACTTGCATGTGGAGAAAATGACTAACGGAAACTTATTTAGCCAACAAGTTGAAAAAGAGGAAGATTTTTTTTCAAGCTTCAATTACATTAAACCAGCAACCCGTTTTGCTAAAGTATCAAATATAAATCATGTGAGATTATTACACCTTCATTACATGGCGTGTTTGTTATACCTGTGGTATTTATTTATTTAGAATGAAGTGAGATTGTCAAGCTCTTGTTACATCTGGCTTTCTAGTAGCCCTTTTAGTGTTTAAATGACAATTATAGTATATTTGTCTTATATATATATATATATATATATATATATATATATATATATATATATATATATATATATATATATATATATATATATATGATTACATGTTTCTTTTTATTGTTGTAAATTCTTTAGATAATGTATGCTTGTATGCTGACATTGTTAATCACTCCTTATTAGATTGCGCCAACTCTGTCTTTTTTTTTCTCTCTCTCTCTCTCTCTGTATATATATATATATATATATATATATATATATATATATATATATATATATATAGAGAGAGAGAGAGAGAGAGAGAGAGAGAGAGAGAGAGAAAGTGTGCAATTCTTGTTGCGTTTTAACATGCATCGCGTGGCAAACATATAGATTGACCGTCTTATCTTTATAGGATATCACGTATGCTACTTTAGTTCTGTCGACAGTGTATACTATCAGAATTCAAATACACTTAAGTCATTACCATGCAAACTGTATGCCTTTCCTTTCGCATATCCTCTGTCTTGATGGTACATATGGAAAATTCAGAATAGTTTGTACATGCTGTCAGCCTAATGTAATGGTGGTAGGAAAAGCAACAACAATATTAGTGCCACATGTAGTAAGAGTATATGCAAAAATAGTGTTGCAATTCGTAGTGGTGTACGTGGTTCCTCTGGGATGAAAAGAAACAAGATGTACAGGAAGAGACAAAATAAATATTGTGTCATCTTTGAAAAATAGTGGTGGTGGAGTGGTAGGTGGTATTAATGTATAGTGCCTTTCCTTACAAACCTTCTATTTGGTTGGATCGCTCATTTGTTTTGATGGTGTCAGTCACTCAAGAATCACACGTTAGACAATGGTTTTTGCTGGAACAAAAATCAGAAATACATCATAACGAATATAACACGTGTGGTATGTATCGTGTATGCCTACAACATTCCAAATACATTCGTATTTTTCATTTCCTCACAAATTTCCCTCCTCATCTATGACAAACAAAACGTTTATTTTATTTTTCTCACACGTTTTTCCATCTATCCATGCAAACCATACGGAGACTTATTTACCTTTTTCACACAAATGTCCTTTCCCAACCATACCAGCCTTAAATAATCTTGTTTTCTTTCTTCTCTAAAATTTCCCTACTCAACAAAGCTAATCACAAACATCATTATTTGCACGTTATAAAAACATTTTCCTACTCAACAATACTATCCACAAACGATCGTATTTTCAATTTAATGTACACCACAATCCCCTGTGCTGCTAAACAACTATTAAAGAAAGTAAATACATTTTGTTTAGAAAAAAAATCGTTGAAAAACGAACACCCTATCCCCATACACAATCTGATTCCCGGATCAGGCGCAGAATGGCTCAGTTTCATTGATCAAAATTAACATATCAGCACTCATTCCGCTCTTCCACACGAAGAAATTATATTATGACTTTTGCAACTTTAGAGCCGTAGAACCTACGAAACCATCAATAAAATGAATGCAATGTACAGCTAGAATGTCCCTGCTCTCCTATGCTTACAGCTTATTATTTATATAGATTCCTGTTTCAATGAGTATTTTAATCATTATAAGTTAACTAGTCTGTCTTATAATCTTTACGTAATATACTATGTATGCACAGACCACTTGCATTTAAAACAAATACATATCAAAGCTATTATATGACTGGACAAATGTTAACATTGGTATATCTTAGTTCAGACATTATGTCTTGGTTCGGAATTGTTCGAATGGAATTATTGATAAAGAACAAGTTTATCAGAATTTATTTAATTAAGTTTCATAAGCAACTGTCTGAACTAATTCATCAAGGTGTCTGAACTAATTCATCAAGATATACAAGCAAACAATGCAGCGAAAACGAGCAAATCAAAAGTATATTAATGGAAATAATGCCACAATAAATGTCATTAATACAAATCAAGAGTTGTAATGACTTTAAGAGTGAGCTCTAATGTGTTTTTGAGGTGATAATAAATTCTTAATCATCGCTATTTGCTTTCTTTCAACAAAGCAATCTTGAAATAGAGATATAGGTTACCAGTTTTGAAATATTATTGTAGTTTTGACTTTTAGGATCAACTCTATCGAAAGTCGTGTGTTTATGATGTGATAACAAATTATTAATCATCGCTATTTGTTTTCTTTCAACAAAGCAATCTTGAAATGGAGATATAGGTTACCAGTTTTGCCATATTATTGTAGTTTTGACTTTTAGGATCAACTCTGTCGAAAGCTGTGGAAGGGTTACAAAATGTTTAAGATCGTCGCTTAATGCATGATAGTCACCGTGATAAAAATATTCAACAACTGAAGCGCTTCGTCGTGACGAGGATATAAAGACTGATTGGAGTTAGCAAGCTAAATATATGTCTGAGCAAATACTTTTTAAAAGGTATATTACAAAGACTGTACAGTTATCAAATGCGGTAGAGGAATCACCTACGTCAGTTTCAAACCGACGATAAATAACCTAGAAAACAATTACAAAAACGATGACCTGTTCAATTACTACTGCATCGACTCCACCAGTTACTACATATCTGTTTCTGTCAATGCCTATAGATTTTGTTTAATGAGTATCGTGCCTAATATATGCTATTATTATTTAGAACGTTGTGTTTAGTTGTTTTGCATATTTTCTATGAAAATGAGATAGAATTATTGCAGTTTGCACAATCAGTTTTATATACATGTACTATGAATGATATGAAAATTTGTCTTTTTCAGCATTACCAAAAGTTTAAGATACTACAATATCTAAATGGTCTTAGTGGTTATTATAAGCGTACGCGTAAGTTTCCATTATTGTTTTCTATTCCTCCTTTCCAACTCATCTAAGTAAGGCTGATAAGAGTACTACAATTTTCTCTCCCTTGCTTTGTAACATCACTGACTTCATTTTGTTCTTATTTTGTTTTATTCAGTCCGACTCTCTAGAATGCTTCGCAAAGATTTTGTAAGATTAAGTATTCATCACAAGTAAGATAATTATATTAAAAATGAAAGATATGTCGCTGTTGAATTGTTTTAAGTTCACGTGCAATTTTTTCTAAAGCGCGTCTGTTGGAAGTAAATACAAGTTATAGTATGAGTCATATGATATTATGGCGATTCCGTTTCTGTATTTTGAACAACTTAACAGGCGCTTTCCATGTTACATCTTAGCGCGCGACTAAAACCGGTTTCAATTGGATCACCCGTCTTGAGTTACCAAGTTTAAAAATGTCGACTTACATTATCTCTGAATCTGCCATTTAGCATTTATCGAGGTATTTAAAAATTAATCTTCAGTTGAAATTTGAATGACAATGAGCTAAAAAAGTGAATAAATGCCATTTGAAGGTATGCTTAACAGAATTTGCCAAAATGTTAAATGTAAGCAGTTATTCAGAACGCGTGCATGACCTATGTGGATTGTACTATAGAATGTAGCATAGAGAGCATCATGGTCACTCCATGGACGGTCAGCCTTATGAATTGTATTATCATGGAGAATACTCAGATCTGTTTCCTGCTAGCAGTGGAAATGTATATATGCTTAGATTACCTTGGCTTGTAAGGCGCAGGTGTCGTGCAGATAACGTTCTGAAAGAACTGAAATATTGAGAAAGCGAAAGAATTATAATTATGATCATCATGTTTTCTTGACCAAGGTATTCTATTTCAATATTTTTCTCTGAACTGAATGTTAATTAAATACAGCAGAGTTTACAATTTTTATGAATAACGAAATTAGTATAATCATTATACAACTGTTCTTGATGGATTACGCATAAGGAACAAATACTGAAATAGCAGGAAGAGTTGCAGGAGTTGCAGGAAGAGTAAGCGTCTTTTGGACTTCAAACACTAATCTGTAAGTCTGTATAGGTTGTTTCACTCAGAAGCAAAGTTCATAACTATAATATAATGATAATTAAATTTGTTTCAAGTTAAATATGAAAACAAAACAGGGATAAAGAACAGTTTAAGTATAGTAATGATGCCATAATAAATGTTATTAATCTTAATTTAAAAAAAAAGAATGGGGTTTAGATCAAGCTTTGGAGAATACCAACTTTAATATGTTTATGATGTACTAATAAATTCTTAATCGTCACTATTTGCTTACTTTCAGCCAAAAAGTCTTGAAATGAACATATAGGTTACCAGAAGGGTCGAAAAAATTTGTATTAGTTGTCTAATGCATGATAGTCACCATGACAACTGAGACACCTCATCTAGACCAGTATTAAAGCCCGACTGGAGCTAATAAACTAAATCTATGTCTGTGCAAACATTTTATTCGTAGGTAAATTCATACATTACAGTTAAGCACCAAATATGGTCACTAAGTTTCATTTAAAGGATTTTCAAACAAACAAGAAATAATCTGAGAAAAATTACAAAAATGAATTTTGTTTATTTATATTAGTATCGATTCCATCAGTAACTACATGTTTTTATCAGTCTCAATTGGTTTGTTTTCATGAATATGGATTTTAATGTCGATTATGCTAATGTTACTTATAATTGAATTGTTTTGAACATTTTCTATGAAATAGGGCAGAATTTTTGTAGGTTGCACAATGAGAGTTTTATATAAATGCATTATAACTAATTTGAAAATGTGTCTCTTTCCATATTAACAAAAGCTAGAAATATTCATTATCTAAATATGTAATGGGGTTATTAGAAGCATGCGCGTAAGTTTCCATTACGTTTGGTACTTCTTTCCAACTTATCTACGTTAGTGCTGTCGTTATCTATATTTTTTCCAGGCCGACACACTGACAGTAGTTGTGTAGAATGTTTCGCACAGCTTTTTGCAAGATTAAATATTCATCACAATTAGGATTATTTATGCAGCGATATGTCGCTTGAGTTTTTTAAATTGATATCCCAGCTGTTCTACTGGATCTGTTGGAACTAAATACATGTTATAGTATGAACATCATATACGTCAATATAAGCGCATTTACGGATATAAGTTTAAACATTAATTTTATTTTTAAAATTTAATGGTAGTATGGTTCCAATAAAGTTTATTCAAACGTGATTTTTTTTAGTAATCTGTACAATAATTGTCATAATAAAATTTCTAGACCAAACATCTCGATCGCTTTGGAATTTTACAATGCCAATTCGGCATTAGTCTGGGTCAAGGATGTAGATATTGGAAGTAACTATTGTTAGTGCAGGGGAGTTAATGTACAGTTGCTTGAACAAGAATGTACGCGGTTTTTCATTTATTTCCTTATCGATTTTTAACTAAGAGTGGGTAGAGAAGTGAAATATAAGTTTGTATATGTACCTTATATTTTTGAGTTGTACATATGACAATTTATTTCAAAATTATAATTTAGATAAATGTAAAATTTAACTGAAATAATCTGAATTGACATCCATGTTTCTGCTGTCTTGTACGGGTATGAAAAAATATATTTGCATGGGTAAAATAGGTAATTTATACTAATTTAAATATAGACACGACATGCCATATGTAAGATATATTGAGAGCTACATAATTATATCCAATATATTGGACTTGTGTGCCCTGTGATATCATTTGTTTTCCTACCAGTGTTTTCCCTGTGTTTGTTTATACATTTCGATATTAGCTTTGCAAATTAACAGCAGACGCTTTTCCAGCTACATCATACCGGTTTAAACGAGATCACCCAACTTGAGTGACTAAATCTAAATATGCCGACCTATGTTATAGCTGAATTAAACATCTCTCGAGGAATTTATACAATAATCTTCAATGGAAGTTTGACGGACAAGGAACGAAAAACACCAATACATGCCATTTAAAGGAATGCATGACAAAATTTGCCAAAATATTAAATATAGCTGCAAGCAGTTACTCCGAACGCGTGCCTGACCTATGTGGATTGTACTATAGAATGTAGCATAGAGAAATTCATGGTCACTCCATGGACGGTCAGCCTTATGAATTGTATTAGCATGGAGAATATTCAGATCTGTTTCCTGCTAGCAGTGGAAATTTAGGTAAGCTTGTATGGCGCAGGTGTTATTTATGTAAGCTTGTATGGCGCAGGTGGCATTTATGAAAGCTTGTAAGGCGCAGGTGTCAGCTGAAATATTGAGAAATCGGAAGGGTTACAATTATGATCATCATGTTTTCTTGACCAAGGTATTCTATATCAATATTTTTGCATGAACTGAATGTTAATCAATACAACCGAGTTCATAATTTCTATGAATAATGCATTTGTTATAATACATATCTTATTGTTCCTGTAGAATTACCCTTAAGAAACAATTTCTGATAGACTACTAACAATGATCTGAATATTTAATCACCATTCATTGAGAAATACAAGGTATATATTGTCTTGTTTACAAAATAAATGTCACTGGTCAGGAACACCAGTAACTCTATTTTGGATAAAGGTTAATAACAAAATAAAAAATATACAACCCGTAATAATGATTAAGAAAAGCCAACAAGCAATACAAATTAAATATAAAAACAACTATACATACATATATGCATACATACATACATACATACATACATACATACATACATACATACATACATACATACATACATACATACATACATACATACATACATACATACATACATACATACATACATACATACCGCATTATACAGCCGTTATATGAGCAATAGTGAAAAGTGGCAGCATTGCTCCCACCCCCGTCCCCTTCTAACCAGATTTGAATCTTATGAAGCTTTGCATATACAGTGAAAAGTAAGCAATCAAATACCTTCTAAGGATCCCTGATATAAACAAATAAAATCAATTACAATTCTTCATTATTCAGATGAGCATAATCACCCTTAAATAGAATACGATTGTGTTTAGTTATTATTACTTATTTACCTGTTTGTCCTTTGCTTGGTGCAAAGACTTCGGATTATCGTATTGTTGGTTCTAATCTGTATCTGAGAGAGTATCACCTAGCTTTGCCTTGATTAAGTTTTCCCCATAAGTCCTCTACAGTATTTACTAATAGTAAATACTCTTGTCTAGTGCGTGCCAGGATTTTTAGCAGCTAAATTAATCCACTTCCTAATTTGAAGTGAATTTCGGTTTCGCTGGGGAATATTATGCAGCAAAACTGAGATTTTGGATCTATAGATCTTTCCGTTTTCGGACTAATTGGGACAGAAATGATGAAAATATGGAAGAAAACAATTGAGAATCTGACTACAATCTATATTAATAGGATTCCGGTATATCGAGGGTTCGGTTTGCGCTGGCTCACTATATCAGTTTACATAATCTTCTTGGATACTGAATGTCTAAATGTTAAATAAGGAGAACGAAAGAAGTATGACCTATGAATTGTCAAATATCCTGACCCACATAAATGTCCTGTTTGTGTCAGGAAAGAGAGAGAGAGAGAGAGAGAGAGAGAGAGAGAGAGAGAGAGAGAGAGAGAGAGAGAGAGAGAGAGAGAGAGAGAGAGAGAGAGAGAGAGAGAGAGAGAGAGAGAGAGAGATTGTCTCTTGCTGATATATTTGCCTAAATTCTCAAAATGGCGAAATTTAATACTTGAAAAAATATATGTCCATAAATTGAATTTAAGATAATTAAATGTTATTGTTTATTTCAAGAAGGTATGTATGAAATAATCATGATGAAATGAAAATAGAAATGAAGCACAAAGTAGTCAAAATGACAAAAAGGAAACCATATGGGGCAGAGCAGTAATACACTAAAGAATTGAATGACTGACTGACTGACTGAATGAATAAATGAATTAATGAACGAACGAACGAACGAACAAGCTAGAAAGAGATGACGATAAACAAATAAAAAATACAAAAATAAAAATTGACAAAGATTTATCAATTCGGAGGATGCAAAAAATAAATACATTTAGGTCATATGTATAATTTCCCCATCAATCAAGCGCTCGTAAATCGAGTAAATAAATATCAGCAGCAAACTATCATCTATTTTAAAGTCGTATGCTGGTATTAACACATTTTTGTCAAGCAAACGTCTGTTGGAACAAAATACATGTCAGCATTCATCATCCAGTCATGAGGGTCACTCATTGGCCAGGCAGTCTTATTTTCACCAGTACCATCGTCATTTTATATATGGCTTGCAGGTACCGTAACTAAGTGGAGAAATCGGAAGTGTTAAAGTTATTAATATCGTTTCCCTTGAGAAATATATTGTATTTGATTATTTGTTTTATTGTCATAATGCTTATTAGCACAAATCTCTATGTTGCATTGGATATGTTTCGCTTATAAATACTGTTATTGTAAAAAGGAGAAAGTCAGATATATGTTTGATATCACAATGAAGGCTGCTAAGTGTTCATTTGACGGCTCCGCATATTATGCACATACTTGGTGTTCTTTCAAAGTGTTACCAGTCTATAGTAACTCTCACACATATATATGTGATGGGTCGAAGTCCTGTATTTGTATGTGTGCAAATCACTTATCAGATAAAATAGTTATAACAGTTATTTTTCCATTTTCTTAACTCTTATTTTATTTAATTGCTTTACTTTTGATTTGCTCTTGTTGATATAAATTTCGATGAATGTTGGGTATATCCTTTTGACACCTCAAGGATAATAACGAGGTTTCATCGGATATACACTCACATATAAATAAATACATAGCGGTAGACATATGTCATACATACATACATACATACATACATACATACATACATACATACATACATACATACATACATACATACATACATACATACATACATACATACATACATACATACATACATACATACATACATACATACATACATACATGTTGTTCGTCCGTCGAGTCGACCAAGACCACTCTAGTCATCCGTGAGTTGAAGGGGCTGGTTCTGTTCTGTGTGTGCGCAGGTGGCTGGTAAGGCCAATCCTTGCACGGAAGGTTCGGTTGCAGAATGGACACTGGATAAGTGGGACATCCCCAGGAGGGTCGGTGGCACTTGCATTTCTGACTTGCCTCTTTATCTCTGCAGCCGCTATCCTGCTCGATTCACACAGCTTGGAGCCTTTGTGAAGATAGGAACGCCAAGTGACTCGATCGCTAGCTGTTTGCTCCCGTGAGTCAGAGTCTATGCTGAACGCTTTCAATGCAGCTTTCAAATTGTCTTTGAAGCGTTTCTTCCGATCTCCGTGGGGTATCTGTCCTTGCTGTAGCTCGCCATAGAAGAATCTCTTGGGCAGGCTGTGATCTGGCATGCGTACAACATGTCCCGCCCAGCGTAACTGGGACTGCATCAGGATGGTGTGAATGCAGGAGAGGCCTTCTTTGGCTAGTACCTCGGTGTCTGGGACTTTGTCCTGTCATTTTATATTCATTATTTTCCTGAGGCTTGTGGTGTGAAGGTGGTTGAGCATCCTGGCATGGCGTTGTACTCCCCACATTACTCCACGTTTCGCATGCGTAGAGTAATGTGGGGAGTACAACTGCCCTGTAGACCTTTAGTATGGTCATGATGCGGAGGCCCCATACATTCTCATACAATCTGCCAAAAGTTGCGCTGGCTCTGGCAATGCGGAGGTTCACCTTGTCGTTAATGGGGATACTCTGTGAAAGTATGCTGCCAAGGTAGGTGAAGTGGTTTACTACGTTGAGTTTTTGGCTGTTGACTGTGATATTGGGTTCAGCATAGGGCTTTCCCGGGTTGGCTGATGCAGTACTTCAGTCTTCTTAGCATTGATGGTGAGTCCAAAGCTTATGAAGGAACTGGAGAACTTGTCAACTCTGCATTGTAGGTCTGCTTTTGAGCCAGCATTGAGGGCGCAAGCATCAGCAAATAAGATGTTGTCTGTCATAACCTTGGATTTCGCTTGTAGCCTCCTGGGTTTGAACAGTTTTCCATCTGTACGGTACCTGATGCCGACTCCAACAACTCCGTCTCTGAATGCAATAGTCAGCATGGCGGAGAAAAAAAGACTGAACAATGTCGGTGCCAGAACACAACCCTGTTTGACGCCATTGGTTACTGGACTGGTTCAGATGACCTTCCATTTTCCTGGACTCGAGCCTGCATGCCGTCATGGAATTGCTGAACCATGGATATACATTTTTTTGGACATCCGTACTTGGCCATTACTTTCCACAATCCTTTTCTGCTGACAGTATCAAAAGCATATTTCAGGTCTGTTGATGAAGAAAAGGTCAACGTTTTGCTCTTGACATTTCTCTTGCGGCTGCCTTGCAGCAAACACCATGTCAATAGTCCCACGCTTTTTCCGGAATCCACATTGGCTTTCTGGCTGAAGTCCCTGATCAAGGTGCATAGTGAGGCGATTCAGTAGGATTCTGGCAAGTATCTTTCCTGCAATTGAGAGCAAGGAAATACCTCGATGATTGTCGCAGGCCTGTCGGTTTCCTTTGCATACATACACACACCCACACATACATACATACATACATACATACATACATACATACATACATACATACATACATACATACATACATACATACATGCATGCATGCATGCATGCATGCATGCATGCATGCATGCATGCATGCATGCATGCATGCATGCATACATACATACATACATACATACATACATACATACATACATACATACATACATACATACATACATACATACATACATACATACATACATACATACATACATACATACATACATACATACATACATACATACATACATACTATGAAAACGTGCAATTGAAGTGTCGGTATGAGGTTCAAAAATCTACATCGGTATCTCCGTTCTTGAGTGTTTGGTACATTTAGGTGGCGTATCTTATTCGAACATATTTCCTTAACGTCGTTGTTGTAGAAAGAGCAATGCAGATCGATCTCTGATAGGACACATTGGGTTGTTTGCTAGTAAACATTGTAGAAGATTGACGAACTATTTATTTGGCCCTCTTATTCCTCAAAATACTTGTTACACAATTATGCGATGGCTTTTAGACTTGTGTGACCCAGACTATGTGAGTGTTTTGTCATACGTCGAGAAGTATACTCTACCAGTGGCAGTATTATCCTTATTACAACGAAATCCTTGCAGCCTAGCATGTTTGCTGTTTGCAAGAGGTTTTCAATTTTTGCTGTTTCATATTTCGACAATAATTCACAATGAAGAAAATGCGAATATTTCTGTCTTTGATCGCCATAGTTCCAACATTATTGTTTATGTATTCTCCAAAATCTCTTGTGTCTGGTTTTTGTAGATAGCCGTGAAATCTTTCGATCGGTTGCAATTTCTTCTAGCGCCATTCTGGTTGTGCTACAACAGAAGTTGTCCTTTCGAACACTTCAAGTCCAAGATACATATCTTTAAACTGGAAGTAGCATCAATACGTCTGGATCATTGTATATTTGTACTGGTTGGATGCAAGCGGTCAATGTTGTTTTGAAGTTTATGGTCATTTGTATAGCATCGGACTCGTTCCTACTTCGTCCGTGGTAGTGTTTGTGCTCTATATACAAGATAGCAACAAAGTAAAGTCCAGACTTCAACGTTGCACATAGCACTGCCAGCTAAATTTTTCATTCGCTTTTGTAGATTGGCCTTTGTTTGTGCCTATCAGGCTATGTAATTTGCAACCTTTAACCGATCATCTGACGCCGTGAAGGAATCGAAAGTGTTGGAGAGATTTGTTTACTGCCGTTAAGCTGTCTTGCAACAAACAATTTTCGCTCACAATTCTGCGATACCAATTGCAATACTACTTCAACAACGATTTCTGCAGTTTTAGCGTAGAGTTCTACATCTTGTCAAAATGAATAAAGAGATACTTCTATACGGGTGCACTATCGTGATTTTATATCATGTGCTAAAATGATTATCGCCAGTGCAAGTTAGGACAGTAGTTGGCTTTCACATCAGTACTACACAGGCTATAACATCATTGTAGATCTCTTTGGGATTTGTATTGAATTTCCTTCAGTATATGTTATTACATGGACTTGTACCTTTAATTCTTTTAATTATATATATATATATATATATATATATATATATATATATATATATATATATATATATATATATATATATATATAAATTAGCATGGAATCTGAAGTGTTTGCATAACGCAATTTGATATACCAATGCAATAATATACGAATATATAAACATTGCGACTAAAGTTGATTCTAGATCAAAGAAGAATTTACACGTATTAATTACTGGTAACGCATGAAAATAACGATAAAAGGTATATACAATGCTCGTTTTATAAATCAATTTAATATGATACACAATTTTTGTCACAATCCTTTATGATTTTTATTCCCCCTTCCACTCTCATACATGATGGAAAAACTGCGCAAAACTGTGGAGTGAGAGAAAAAAGGAATCTAGGCTGGATTGAAACCTTCAGATAGATTATTATTAAAGCCATCTTTCATCTTTAAATCATATGTATGTGTTGTACTGATGTAATTAATGTGAAAACAAACAGAATCTAGAAAATACAACCATCAATATGCAACGATGACGATAGATAGCCATGAAAGGCATAAAACTACATTCTGTAGTGGATATGAACCGGAATATGATGGGTGCATTCACTAGGTCAATACACACAGCTACCTGTAATAAATTTGAACTCGGTTCAAAGGGCAAATATTTGTATTTATATGTGCATTAAATAACATATATGCACCGAATTACGCTGAATCAATGATATACCACTAGTTGTATAAATATTTCATTAAATGGAAACTTGGCAAACTTCGTTTTCTGTTAAATAATAATTAATACACGTGTTTGTTTGTGTGTGTTTGAGTGTGTGTGGCACTCGTTAGATAATATCAGTTAAAGTGCTGCTGCACTTCCCCGGTTGGTATGTACCGTCGATTATGCCATTATCGTAATGCGTATGACGTGCAATCATCGTATATCATACAGAGTTCTTATTGCATGAACTTTATATCAGTCGTAAAGTTCCAGTTCTAATGGGGTAACAACAAACAACATTTAAATAGCTGATAGAGAGAGAGAGTGTTTTCGTTTATTCTCATGTTGCATATTTATTTGCATTACATATATTCGGCATTCTCGATATATATTGATATGCGCAGGATATCCGGACATTTTATCTATCTGAGTTATGGCCCTTGAATCTGATTACTCAACTGCATGTTCATACAAAGACATATTTCACTAATCCCATGTATACTAAGTTAAATGCACTAGATGTGCTGTCCGTAAAAGGTAACTATGTAAATCATATGCATATTGCGAATGGTTGTAGCTATGCATGCCGTTATTTTTAAAATGAAATTTGACAATTTTGCATAAATGTATACCGGCATTGAAATTAAATTGTAAAAAAAAACTATTTTAACTGAGACATTTGAACTAACAAGCAGATATCATTCTACAGCAATACATGATTATGTGAGGTGCAGAAGGGGCTAAGTACTATACTCGTCTCAAGACTTCATTGTTTTTTGCAACGAAGGGGGTTTATGTTCACTTTCCTTGAGGTATATACAATCATGGACATACAATAATCAAGTTACTGCAGCTGTTGAGTTGTTCTCAATCAACATACGTCTTGGCCAGTTGGTCTTAATATCATAATCCCAAAATAAAAATTTAAATTACCCATTAACAATTGGTACCTGATGAACTGGTCTATTATGAAATGAAAGAAACTATATAAATAAACTATAAATATAAATAACTTAAATTACTTTAGATCTATATATTAAATAGAGAATATAGTTAATCACACTATTTGAAAATATGTGAGAATATCTTATTCTTTATTGACTAACATAGTTGAATCTAAAAATAATCTATATAGAAAGCGAGAGAGATCGAGATCTTTAATGTGCTTTACATGTCCGAAAACACGATCATGCTTATCAGTTTGGATAAAGAAGAAAACTAGCTGTTTGTCTATTCAACTTTGCTTGCAATGATGTTTATTAGGTACATGTGACCTGACTTATAACCCCTGCAATAATTTATTTTCATACGTCCTAGTACCTATCTAGAATCGATATTGACAAAGTAGTGATAAACAACGACTACTTATATTGCTATAGTGCATCTGGTTACCTTCCGCAATGCAATGCTGGTATAGATTGTGTGCCAAATAAAATCAATTGATAATCACCAAAATAAATAATTTCACAGTAAGGAATAGTTCTAATTATGGATGGATGGACATCAAAGATCTGAAGAAGTGCCTTTCCGAAATATATTTGATGAGAAGCATTCGTGTTGTTAGCACGTACTTTATAGACAGACGAGAACTCATATCAATTAAGAGCTTGGTGTGACGCACGCTAATAGCAATTTTGTGTACATCCTAGTAGATTTCTGAAACAAAAAATACATTGTTAAAGTCAAATTCAGATAACTATATATTTTTATTCTCAACTAACCAATTTAATTATGTAACATGATTACGAGTTGGATGTGGACCATCTGTACATTTATCGAGACTTCAGCATGTTTAGATGGTCAATATCAAACCAACAGACGTTGTAATGTTTAGCAGCATTACGTATATGTAATTTATTTACTTGGCAAGTATATGAAAGAGATTCCAAACAGTATATATGAAACTCTTTATTTGACACTGTTGGCTGGATCTCGCAGAAGATTCTGACAAACCAACCATAGTTTTAATTTCATGTAATCATAGCCACTTGCGAACCATTTATGAGTATTGAAAAGAAGAATATGTCAATTTATTGTATCGTGTACATATAATTTGCTTAGCAAAGATAAAGCTGCACATTCTAATTTTTTCTATCAAATGATTCAAGGGTTTCCTGGCTATAATTTAAGGTCTATGGACACAATCAAACATGTGATGAATCTATGTTGATAATGTTTTGATTGGACAAGTATGGAGTGTACCTTGAATGTTTCCACTTTTCTGGTATGCTGTTTTCGTCATGTAATAATTGCGGGTCACACACAAGTTTCTAAATTATAGAAATCATATTTGAAGTCGGTAAGTTGTGGTTTTAGTTTAATTATAAAGAACGTAAATATTATTATAAATACTGTAGAACAATGTTTTCAGGTCTGTAGTGTTGACGTCAAATATTATTGTTATGCATAAAAATAATATATTGTAAGGGCTACAAGCCTGAATGTTTCATTTGCTTGCAATTGTATCCAATACTAAAACATTCATCCGTATTGCAACCAATATGTAATAACAAACTCACGTTACAAAAGTAGATTGAGATATTGACCTGATCCAATAGATTTAAGTTAAACCACACAGACACAACTTGATTTAAATACTATATATGAAACCTATTAAAGAGAAGGTAATAGCTAGTTTTATTTTCTCCTTAGTTCTAATGATTAACAGATTAATATGTGCGGTGGTCGATTGTTCTGCTAAATACAACTATCTGATATACAATTTATAACCGTACCGAATTTTGTAATCCTATGTACACAAAAAAATCATTTCAAAGCTATATCTGAAACCTCTCAAAGTTTAGCTAATAGCAGGTGTTATTTTCTCTTAACGTCTAATGATTAACTGACCAGGATCCATTTGGTTATCCTATGTATTCAAAACTAAATGTAGTAGACAATAATTAAGGTTTATCAAATGTTTTTTCTTTTTATATCTTCTTTTGAGAGCATCTTTATAAGGGTAAAAACGTTCGCGGTTCACAAATATCTTTAGTACGAGATACCTTTGCTTATTGAACGTGGAAGCTCGACTTCAGATCAATAGATAAGTATTTTCACTATACCCGCTTTTAGATTAGACACGTATAGATAACGTTTGGACATAGCCAACAAAATAAATCCAGGTGATTCAAACCTTTTCGTAACTGTGCAAAGGATTTTGTCATGTATTGACACAACTGCGTGCACTCAGGCACGTGTGCTTATTGTCACTACGTTAAGAAAAGCTAATGAAAATGACAACTTTTTTTGCAGAAAGAGGACAAGCACTGATTGTATCGTTTGATAAGATATATCTAAAAGTGCAGACACTTGTAATTAATCATATCATCTATCAATACTAAACTAAGTCCAAAAGCACACATTTTATGATATTATCAGTGAAGGCCTTTTATGTACAGTTGCAGACACTTGTAGTTAATCATATCATCTATCAATACTAAACTAGGTCCAAAAGCACCCATTTTATGATATTATCAGTGAAGGCCTTTTATGTACAGTTGCAGACACTTGTAATTAATCATATCATCTATCAATACTAAACTAAGTCCAAAAGCACCCATTGTATGATATTATCAGTGAAGGCCTTTTATGTACATTTGCAGACACTTGTAATTAATCATATCATCTATCAATACTAAACTAAGTCCAAAAGCACCCATTTTATGATATTATCAGTGAAGGCCTTTTATGTACAGTTGCAGACACTTGTAATTAATCATATCATCTATCAATACTAAACTAAGTCCAAAAGCACACATTTTATGATATTATCAGTGAAGGCCTTTTATGTACAGTTGCATGTCAGAATTATTCATCATAAAAGACTCTGGCTCTTGTCTGATAATTTGCTAAGAAATGCAAGCCCTTTTAGATTAATTTTATACCACAAAATGTCAAACTAAATAATGTCATTCTAAAATAGAGATCATATTAAAATGGACTGTATCAATGAGATATATTTAGAAAAATTGAGCATTGTATATATCTTCGTTAATATTGTCCTAGCATTGAGATTTCACAGTAATCCTGAAATGGACACAAATCATTTTCTCAAAAGTTCAGTCAAATTACATCATACATTTGCTTATAATATTTATCTCACGATGAAATTTAGAGAGGAAGAGAAACGGTTCAGTATTTTTTCTAATCCTTCTGAATGTCTATCATCAACTGCTACACTTTTATCTAGCAAGATTAGACGAAACATACTGTAAATTTTTATTATAACCTCCGAAATTTCATTTTCTTATATGATAGATTAAAAAGCATAAATATTGAAGACCTGAGCAATCAAATTGTATCTCCCCATACATATTTGAAATCATGAAAGTAATCTCATTAAAGACGTAAGAGGATATCATTAAATATACACCGTTACTTGTGTTGTCATTTTATATTAATGTTATGATTCCATTATTTAATATTAGATATCGACTAGACATTCTCTACAATATTTTCCTATTTAGTGTTTACTCCCGCAAACAACATGCACAAATGTTTGTACATTCTATATTTTACTTTCATCATTATTTGTGGTCCCAATAAACCACTCCACATGCCTTGATCGAAATCTACTTTTTCGAAATTGAAATAGAATGAATTAATTGCCGACATTAGTATTCTTTACTTTACTCTTCAAGTCTGGTAGTTTGTAAAATTACACTTGTGCCTCCAAAACATTAACTAATATTTGAGGAGGATGAAATGTCTACTATGTAAGCAAAAATAAGTATCCACTAAAACGAGATATGTGCTTAATCTAATCATAGCGTTTGACTTTATACAGAACACTGAATTGTTGTTTGACCAGTTTAACATGGAATTTGACAGAACCATTAATTACAACTTTTATGCTTTTGCCAAAACTGTTTTCACTGAAACAAGAAACTGAATATTACATTTATACGTGTTTATCTTTGTGTTCTTTTTTGACGTCAGATTTAACAAAAAAGATCCTTGCATATAATCTCTTCTAATGAGCGATATTAACAAAATCAATTTGCTAGCACAAAAACTACATAAAAATAAACCAAAACGAGAGAAAATATCCGTGGTGATTCAATAATATCACTGCTGTTCCAAATGCACTCTGGAACATAAGAAATGCGATTGAAAATACAGCTGTATTTACAACAATTGTACCATGTTTTCATACATGGTTAAAATATTGTTTATGTTGAA